>LVTN01000003.1:1392974-1447324 GCA_001649415.1 Musa itinerans
AAGTGTTATCTTGCCTATCTCAAGAAGCGAAACATGCTAATTTAGCAAAATTTACAAACTTGCAAAACTCAATTTTTGCTAGCTTGCATGTAAAATGATGTAAAATTTTGCTAGCTTGTGCTTTGCTAAGGAAGCAAAAATTGCACTTCTCAAAAGAAAAGAAAGAACTTGCTATCTTGAACATCACTAAGTTTGCTAGCTTGCATATTTCAAGAAAAAGCAAAAATATGTTATCTTGCACATCGCAAAGAAAAGCAAACTTGTTAACTAACATCACCAAAAATTGCTAGCTTGCTTATCTTAAGAAGCAAAAATGCAAACTTGCAAAATTTACAATCTTGCACATCTTTTACGATGATTTGGTGATTATGTATGTTCTAAAGTGATGGGAAAGTTGCTAAATTACTAAGCTTATATCTCTAGAACATTGATAAATGCACTTCTCCTTTTTGTTGATGACAAAGAGAGAGAAGTATGATGATGTTATGCATGATTTTATGATGACATATAGCTTAGATTTTTTAATTCAAGTATTTTATCAATATGACATATTGATAGGAGGAGTTAAGGTTAACTTCGTCATCAATTGGTTGTCATCATCAAAAAGGGGGAGATTGTTGAATCCCAAATTTTGATGATGAAACCAATTGATAGTGTTTATGATTTGATCTACATTTTGAGTGACGCGGGAAACTTCGATCAGAGATAGACAATTAAAGCAGGAAGAATCATATTGGGCCGGAGAAAAACATGTCAAAAGATTGGACGTCGCGCCGAATGATCGGTCGACGTATTGACATAAGACTTCGGGTCATGAGTTCGGGTATCAAGCCAAGAAGAGTGGATATTGCGCCAAGGAAATCGAAGTTGTGGAGGTCAACTGGCCGATTGGGCAATAGGCCGCAAGAGAGGACGATGCACCGAAGAATTGGACAAAGCGTCGATGAATCAATGACATGTCGGACAACATTTGATTAGCTTAGCAATAATTGTCTTGATCGAAGTAGGTTTTAAGTGTACAGAATTAACTACGATAGCAAGGCATAAAGCAAAATGAAGTTCCGGAGTCAAGAACGCGATTTCGTTGAGAGTTTGAGAGTTCGTCGGAACTCCGGATATTCGTCGGAAGTTCTGTTGGAATTAACCGAGAAGTCTAGGAGCTTGTCAAAGAAGCTCGTCGAAACTCGCCAAGAAAATCGTTATGAAGTCCATGAGCTTGTTGGGAGTCCGCTGAAACATTGCCGAGAGATCGTTGAAAGTTTGCCGGAAGCTCGCCAAAAGAAACCTAGACTTACATACTTGTTTAGCTTAGTAAATATCTTAAAATTCATAGTTAGTACATAATTGGGTTGGAATTAGACCAACTCAATTAGGGGTCAATTGGGCCCAAGTTTGGACTGTGTCAGGCTAAGTGCAAGGCCCAAATAATGACCCAACAAGTGGCACCATCGTGGCACAGTCTTCGAGACTATGTCAGGTGGTAGTACCGTCGGTTTGGGTGGTGGTACTGCCCAAACTCAATCTCTGAGACTGTTAGGTGATGGTACTGCTAGTCTCGACGATGGTACCGCCCAAACACGGTCTCTCAAGCGGTAGTACCGCCAAACTGGGTGGTGGTACCTCCCAATGCAGGCGGTGGTACCGTCGGTACCCTGAAATCTCGATGATTTAAATTTTAGCTCCAAGTTTTGCAGTCATTTGGGGTTTATAAATACCCCAGCTATTCCTGCATGGAGTAGCAAGAAAGATTGAGCAAAACTCTATTGTAAACCCTATTAGAAAGTTGAGTTCTCTCCTCCTAAAGCTTAGTGAGAGTTCCGATAGAGGTGTGTGAGGGATACCTTGTAAAAGGTTGTCTCGTAAACCAGTGAAAAGGAGAAGACGGGTGCAAAAGGGTAGTTGGTCTTCGTCCATTAAAGGAAGACCGTTAGTGAATGCCGATTGTCTCGACGGAAGAGAAATCGGAAGTAGATATAGGTCATGACGATCGAACCACTATAAAATCGGTTTGCATTTCCTTTTGAGTAATTTATCTTTACTATAAACTATTTTATATTCTTATTACTTGCATTAGGCTCTCTTACGCTTCCAAATTAATATATTTTCGATCGATTTTATCATACGAAGAATTTTTAAACTAGTGATTTTATCGTTTCACTAATTCACCCCCTCTTAGTGTCGACTCGTTCCTAATCGAAACTTTATAACAGTAGTTAGTTCTTAATTAGTCAGCATCTATATTTAACATCATCATCAAATCCTCTTGAATTCCCTATCAATAATAAATAAAATAAAATAATCTTCCTACGACATGATTAGAAAATTATTCGGGCAATCCACATTCTATCAACAACTGGTATCAAACGTGAGAACAAACTTCAATAGGAGAGAATAATTCATGAGCTCACCGGTGAGCAAGATCAATTCTTGCCGTAGTCGAGTAGGGATAGAATATTGGATTTATAATAATATGGACTGTGTGAGTCCTATCCAAACTTATTTTATGTTAATGTTATATCATATCATATCATATTATATTACATTATATAATATGATATTATTTTGATAATATTTAGCATATAAAATTTGAATATGCAGCAGTCATGTGTTGTAACACTCTCACTTGTCGACTCTTATTTCTTTGTTTACCTTCATAAATTTTAGTCTAGCATATATATTACTTTAATATTAATATCTTTTTCATTAAAATCCATCCAAAAAAATTCAGCTCAACATCTCCAACTATATTAAAAAGGATAAAATACATAATTTACCTAAACATCCCTATATTTTCATTATAAGGATAACTAATGAAAAAAAATTGATAGTCAAACCATGTACAGAAGTTGTTAGATGTTCTAATAATATGTATGCAATTTATACATATTTATCTTTTGGCAAGTGGAAATATCATGCTAAATGGTTGTCATAACAAATTTATTACACTCACCGATCCAATCTCTCTTAAGAAAAAAATATATATTTTTTAATTATTTTTGAAAAATTCTCATAAAATATCTCAACTTTCAAAAAAATTTATAGAGCATTTTTTATTATATGAAAAGATAATTTTATTCCTAGCCCCTATCAAACCCGCCCTTGCTTGCATCACTCTCGCACGAGAGCCATCATCGTATTTATGGACTTCGTTGACTCCTATCAAATCCATCGTCGCCTCCGTGCCCCCTTTTCATTATGTGAGGACTGTGAACTAATTGCTTATATAATAAGCGAGGACAACGAGATAGAGACGAGTCCGACAAAGGTTAAGGGTAAAATTATTATTTATAAAAAAAATATTTTATAATTTTTTGAAAAAGTTAACTTTATACTCTATAATAGATCAGTCAAGAGTAGTGAACGAGTGGGGCTCTCACATGTCAGCAACTATTCATGAGTTATGTTTTCCCTGTCAGCTTCTAATTACTATTTTGATGTTTGTGATTTTTATTAATGTGGGTTGGATCACATTAAATGCTTTTATCATGGGGACTTTCATTTCAGAAGGGCATTACTTGGAGATAAAATACAAACTTACAGAAGTGTTGGTGATGACTGGATCAACTCGATCCGGTTGAAGTCCGCATGCATTAAAAGTTTGATGTGATCAAAAGAGAGGCTCGAATCATCACACAGTAGATTGGATGGGGTGGTTGACCTATACAAAAATTGAGAATGGATAGGGTTCCCCGTGTGATCCCTCTGATGATCTAGTCTGATGTGATCAAAGGGATGCATGGATGTTTGCCCGGTGATTGACCTACACAAAAATCGAGATTGGATGGGGTTTTCCATATGATCCCTATGATGATCTACTCTATCACAAAACAAAAAACAAGAATTTTAAGTAAACAATAACTTATTTCAGTTATTATGACACGATGAATTTTTTTGAAATATCTTATGATATTAAGAATATTCTTTTAATATTTTATATTGGGTTGATATCCACATGACCCAAGAGGTTTGTTTTTTCCTTGTTGATTATGCCATCACATATTTAAGGCGAGATTGAAGTGAATATTTTCTCTATCAAAAGGGAAATTAAGAATTTTACTTTTGAAAATTAAAATACTTGAACAATTATCTCTGTGAAAATATCGTGATGGTTAGACAATTGATGATACGTTTCAGGTTTGACTTCGTATAGAAGCATGTTGTACGCAATATAATATAATAAAAAATAATTCATCAATAATTGAGAAAAATAAATTATGTCATTGATATCATAATTTCGCATTCTCCTCTTAATATGTCGTACAACATAACACCCTATTCCATCATCGCATATGGAATGCAAAGAAAAAGCTAACATGGGATTCATGTGTACAACACTACAAAGTTGTATGATTCGGGAACAAACAATGGCATTCATCTTCCTTCTCGATTTCTCATATGCAAAGCTTCAAACTTGTTCTCTTGATCAAAATAAATAAAAGCTTGTCTCCTCAAATGATATAGGTTTTCTTTAGCACCTTCCCGCCTCGCTTCCTTGGGTTGGAATCGACAATGATGTTCAAGGCATTCACAATCTCTGCATCCTCGTCGTTCCATATGTTTCTTGCAGCATCTGGGTTTTTTAGCAGCAGCTTCGCCACCAGGAAGCCTGCGATGGACCAAGTTTGGTACAGACGAGCTTGTTTTCCGATGAATCGTGCTCGCTTGGTATCATAATATTCAGGCCACCTGTCTGCTGCAATGCGCTTTTCCGCAACCTCGATGGCTCTTGCAGCAATTTCTGGCCTGTTCATCTTAATGCATGCAACTGTGAGCTGCATTTTGATCACAAAAGGATAAGTCAGCATTAAAATGTCTTTCATGTGAGAACTATCTCCATATAGATTGCAGATCTTTTAAAATGCAACATCTTCATTTCCATCAGTAAAAGTTCCCAGCATTACAAACAAAGTGTCAACATGCGGAATTTGGTTCTTCTTAAATCTCAATTTCACAACGAAGTGCCAGGATGTGAGGCAAGATGGAACCACTGTTAGCATGACTCTCCAGGCCCCTATGAGTTCTGATCCATTTGGGACATAAACCCACAAACAATGGCTACTTCTTGTCGAGGCATACTCACCCAAACAGACAAAAGGTTTATGACTGCCAATAATTTGTATGAGTACTGAGAATGGTTCACCAGTTATACTATTTTGAAGTGTCTGACCTGGACATGCTGCATGCATAAGATACCTCTCGGCACTTGATATATCATTTCTACTCAAGTCAATAATATTCAAACTCATGTCAAAAATTAGGCAGGCAAAAGACAAAGCAGAAGTCAGATATTTATGTGTATATCATCAATACACTAAAAAGAAAACAGGGTAATCCCAGACAAGTAATGCTACCACAAAATTTATACTGAAAATAAAATAACATTGGTGTATTGCCCAACCTGCCAGAGCAATGTTGGCCAGGAACCTCCATTGTGGTATGACCAAGGCCTGCAGAAAGCAGAATCACAGATTAGAGTAAAGAACTGGAAACTCAAATGACAAGGTACTATTAGTAGATGCTGAAAGATTACGTATTTTTGGGATCACTGCCAGTAATAATTTGCCATTCCTGACCCTCGAGAGCAGGATAACATATCTTAAATGGCATATCTGCCACCAAATCAGACCATTTAGCCTCAATAAGATCCAAAATGGCAAGTGATTGATGTGTAGTTGCTAGACTGCTCACTATAGACCACAGATTTCCTAGAGAAAAGAAACGAAAATCCATATGTGCAGGCTGCAAATTTCCAATAAAGTAACCTCCTTTCTCAGGCATCCATTCCACTAGCCATGGAGAAATTTGATCAGGGTAGATGTTGAACTTGTTCACAGCATCATAAGAATATTCTTCTGTTTTGTATCTGTAGATCTCATTGAGTTTTCTCTTGTCTACCCAATAATACTCCCGAATGTGAAATGACAGTGCTATTAGTCTGTTATTTAATGCTCGAATAAGGTCTGCTGATCCATCCTCTGGTGCAAGCATCTCCCGAGCACATACAAGTGCCGAATAGAACAGTGCCTGCACATACAAGGCTCAGTCAGACATACACCCATAAATGATTTGGAGGGAACTCATTCACTTGTTTCATGTGACAGCTTTCCTCTAAAAATTGAGGTTCTATCCAACAGAAGCAAGAATCTTAAGCAATTCATGAGTGTGAGTTTGCTGGTTCAGGGTTAAAGAAGATTAATTTGGTGGATGGAGAGCAAACAAATGTTAACAAGGGTTAAAATGACCCAGTCAAAGTGGTAATTTGCAAAAGAAAATCTAATTTCAATTCAACATTACATGGCCAAATTGGACACCTACCAAAAACATCTCATAAAGAACACCATTAAGACAAACTTCTGGTTCAACTTAGAGCAAATATATTAATGATTACCATTCAGCTTATACCAAATGTTAATGTAGCCCTTCAGATTTTTCTTTATAAAAAAGAAACAGAAGCACTTAATCTAACTCAAGAACAATAGAAGTCATTAAAATGGAAGCAAAAAATGCCACCTGAATTTCAAGAGGGTGGCCATGAATCCCCATTCGGCGGTCAATCATGCATGAACCATCTGTTACTAATAATGTTGGAAACATGTCAAAGCCATCAGCTAAACAAAGCTTTAGAATCATCTTGATGCCTGTCTGCACATCAATTCTTTCCTGGACTGAGAGATCTCCAGAGCATTTTCCATAAGCCCGTAGCAGTATAATCCACCATAATCCTGCAGTCGAATATAATAGCATGTTTAACACTAAACATCCATGATTAAGCAGAATGCTAAACCTTGCAGAGAGAAATTTGAAAAAATCATAGTGAACATCCAATATTATAAGCAGACACCACAAAACGCAACTAGATGTACGGCAAAAGACTTCTCTTATCAACAACATCCAAGTACAGTATAACTCCTTGAGGTACTAATGAATATTATAAGAAAACTTGTCAGCTATGTGGCAATATATGATAACGTAGAAGGTGTCAGCTAACTTAGCAAGTAAAGCTCTTGACAGTTTATCCCAAGGTCCTGGGCTCGAATTCTGCCTTCGCCACTTATCCATTGCGAAAAAGAAAATATATGATAACATACCTGAATCAACTGGTGCTACACGTCCTATTGCAGCTTCTCCAAAATCAGGGTCCAAGACTTCTTCAGTAGCAGAGTCATCGCCATCAAGCGGAACTGTCCTAATCTTGAAGCTTGCTGGCATCAATCCCTGACCTGGACTGTGACAATCCATTGTCTTCTCCCAGCTCTACAAATTTTAAAAAAGAATTTGAATGGTGTTCTCTATAGATGGAAAACTCAGGTGTAGCTGTTAGTGCAGTGACGACATTATGATTTGAATCTACGAGCGCTATAACATGCAAGCTTTGTTTCCTAAACTCTCAACTCATGATGATGGGTAACAAAATAAAGTGAAAAAACAATCTAATGAAGAAGAAAACACAAGACATCTTTTAACACCCTTTTCATTCCAATTGTTGACTCTTGTGCCACTTCTAGTAGTAAAGACAACAGGAAACTTCTTACCTACACTCCAAATCACAGGCATGTATGAAAATTTAATGCATTACCTGCAGCTGAAGAGTGTGAAGAATGAAGTTGCGGACAATTTCATATTCTCCCATCAATAGAAAAGCCATCCCCGAAGGTATGAAATCACGAATGAAAACCTGATCATAGTTCAAAACACTGCTACCGCTATCAGATGGATCCTTTGCTGCAATAGTTCCAACTGGAGTTCCACAATAATAAACCACAGATTCCTGTAAAAGACGCCATGCCTCATCCTCAACAGGGTTTCCTCTCGTCTTGTCCGATGACTGATTGACTGATACATCATTAGGCATGATGACAGAACCATTCTCAAAATCAACAACTTTCTGCCCATTCAGCTCACCAAGGATCTGATCTGCCTTACTCGCTGGTTCAGTGAACCAGGTCTTGTTGGCATCTCCACTGGTATTCTCAGCTCGCTGGCACTTGCATTTCAAAGACAACAATCGGTTATTGATGTTCCTAAATCCATAATCTCTCAGGCAACCGTACCGCATTCTTGATGTAGAACATGATGCTGCGAGCGCACGACTCTTCCTCCGGTACTTCCCACGAGTTTTATAGGGGATAGCTACGTGCGGCGCATTCGCAAATAAACTCGGACTAAAATGGGCAGGTACTGCCCCAGATAGGGCATGCATAGCTACCTCCGAAGAACCCATTATCGAAACATCAAACAACAAATTTGTATTGATACCTTACAGAATCAACTGCGCATTATCCAGAGGCCTGAGAACAGAAGTCGCAGAAAACGATCATTTTTGGTTCCAAAAAGTCACAACAAATGGAGATAATACAACCCCATGAGATCAACAAGAGGCTCAAAGTACACTCGCCAAACAAAAATAGCAAAACCCTCAACCAGTCAATTTCTTTCACCGACTCGATTGAAAACCCTACGAACCCTACAAAACCCGTCGGATGATCGCCAGAACATTAATAGAAGAAGCAAATAGTCGGGCGGCGGATGCTCGGGAGAAGCACCGACAGGATTACCCTCAACACCAATTAATCAAGAAGAACAGGAAATTACCAGGAAGAGGAAGCGAATGACCTCGAAACGAGGAACGGGATCGGAAGAGACGGTAATTGCTAAGGATGACACATATACATGACGACACTAGAAATTAGGGGTAATAGAAAGAACATATCCACTCGCTGTAACGGCCGCAACGAAGCTTCATATCCAATGGGGGAAATGATAACATTGAAGAGGATAAGAACAAACATATATTAATGGGAACGGCATTCCATCAACAAAAATAATATTATGCATATGTGAGATTTAAGGTCATATATATTTACTTAAAAAAAAATAGGGCAAATTTCAGTACTTCTTTTTATTTTTTTTTTCCGAAAGACACTTCCTTTTTGATATTTTCGAAAAAAATTGGCATAACTACTTAAATACCTCATGATGATTGAAGTAGTGCTTGGTTATATTATGGATTAGTTCATAAGATGAATTAGTTATTCTCTTGTGTACAGTAATTTTTGATAGGTTTATAATGTTTTTGGCTTCTTCACCAAAATATTTAAGTCTGTTTAAAATTATTATAATTATGATAAATTGATTCAAAACTAAATAAAATTCATTTCAATGTTTCATATGTAAAAATAAGATTTCAAATAAATATTTTTTATTAGTTTAGAAACAAAAACTATCAAATAGAAAGATTTACTTTCTTATCAAATGTTAATGGTTCGAAACCTTATTAAATATATTTTTTAATATGTCAACTAGTTTAATCGGTAAGAACTTGGGCAATTTATTACAAAGTTCGAGGCTTGAATCCTATATTCATCACTTATTATTTACAGTATATAAATATATATATATATTCAAAATCACTTTAATTGATGAATTAGATTGATTTTACCCTATCAATTGGTCCCAGAAAAAAAAGGATGAGAGTTATTGTTATGTCTTATTAGGAGTATTCTAGAAAATATGGCAAGAAGAATACTGATTAAAAAATATTTAAAAAATCTATTGGAAAAAAAATGAACTTTTTACCAGAATTCATCCAAAAAATATATAAGAATAATAATAATATTATTATTACTAATATATATATTTGTTAGATTTATAAGATAGTATAATATTTACTTTCATGAAACTGCTTGATAGATTGTTTTGTGGAGTGAGACAGGATGGACTTTGGGTTATGAACAAGTGATATTCTTTCTATCCTAGCATAAATCCAATTAATATTCAGATGAATATATATAAAGAGAAAGAAAAAAAAATATTGTAAGGCCTAATACATTATTTCCCACATATGAGAGGCTGAGGGTGCACTTCCTTGACTCGCATCATAACCATCTCGTGTGATCCTGACAGAAGTAGGGGCATGGAGTGTTGCATCGCTGCTGCGTGGAAATTGCTTTGCCTCAAAGCCAAGCGAAGTCGAAAGGCCGAGTCTGGCAGACCACCTCGCTACACGGAATATGAAGTCTCACATTGCGATCAGCTTCGTAATGCAGTACGAGTAATATGGATGTTCATGATGGAAAGCCAGGTGGTAGCTCATGTGCTTTATCTTGGCGCCTACGACTCTCCTTCCAAGTCTCTTCATAACAACGCAACTCGTGCAGGGACAGAAGTGAAAGGAAGGGCTGCGTCGAAGAGGAGAAGAAGGTAGGAGAGAGGTCTGTCGGCTCTGAAGAAGCGTTGAGAGGGTCTAATGGAGGAAGGACAGCAGCAGCACATTCGACAAATCAAGAGCTCGCGGCTAATGGATGAGGATGGTGAAGAAGAATCACCGAGGTCAGCTCTTTCCTCATTCCAAGCAAGAGAAGAAGAGATCGAGAGGAAGAAAATGGAGGTCAAAGAGAAGGTTTTTGCTCAGTTGTGCAGAGTGGAAGAGGAGACCAAACACTTGGCCATGATCCGAGGCGTAAGTAGAACCATGCACCATCTATAATTCTGATCCATTAGAATCCAGGAAAACGTCTGATAGCCATGATTACATATCCTAACTTGGATTCTGGTAGGAACTGGAAGCCATGGTAGATCCAACCAGGAACGAAGCGGCGGCATTACGCAAGAAGATAGACGCAGTCAATCGTGCATTGAAACCTCTCGGACAATCCTGTCTGAGAAAGGTAAACCAAAGTTTAGATCATCTAGAAACCGAGTGTTGTTTGATGATCAATTTACGTGTTGCAATCGAGTTTAACCATGACCTGGATGATCACATTTTGTGAAGGAAAAAGAATACAAAGCAGAATTCATCCAAAAAATATATAAGAATAATAATAATATTATTATTACTAATATATATATTTGTTAGATTTATAAGATAGTATAATATTTACTTTCATGAAACTGCTTGATAGATTGTTTTGTGGAGTGAGACAGGATGGACTTTGGGTTATGAACAAGTGATATTCTTTCTATCCTAGCATAAATCCAATTAATATTCAGATGAATATATATAAAGAGAAAGAAAAAAAAATATTGTAAGGCCTAATACATTATTTCCCACATATGAGAGGCTGAGGGTGCACTTCCTTGACTCGCATCATAACCATCTCGTGTGATCCTGACAGAAGTAGGGGCATGGAGTGTTGCATCGCTGCTGCGTGGAAATTGCTTTGCCTCAAAGCCAAGCGAAGTCGAAAGGCCGAGTCTGGCAGACCACCTCGCTACACGGAATATGAAGTCTCACATTGCGATCAGCTTCGTAATGCAGTACGAGTAATATGGATGTTCATGATGGAAAGCCAGGTGGTAGCTCATGTGCTTTATCTTGGCGCCTACGACTCTCCTTCCAAGTCTCTTCATAACAACGCAACTCGTGCAGGGACAGAAGTGAAAGGAAGGGCTGCGTCGAAGAGGAGAAGAAGGTAGGAGAGAGGTCTGTCGGCTCTGAAGAAGCGTTGAGAGGGTCTAATGGAGGAAGGACAGCAGCAGCACATTCGACAAATCAAGAGCTCGCGGCTAATGGATGAGGATGGTGAAGAAGAATCACCGAGGTCAGCTCTTTCCTCATTCCAAGCAAGAGAAGAAGAGATCGAGAGGAAGAAAATGGAGGTCAAAGAGAAGGTTTTTGCTCAGTTGTGCAGAGTGGAAGAGGAGACCAAACACTTGGCCATGATCCGAGGCGTAAGTAGAACCATGCACCATCTATAATTCTGATCCATTAGAATCCAGGAAAACGTCTGATAGCCATGATTACATATCCTAACTTGGATTCTGGTAGGAACTGGAAGCCATGGTAGATCCAACCAGGAACGAAGCGGCGGCATTACGCAAGAAGATAGACGCAGTCAATCGTGCATTGAAACCTCTCGGACAATCCTGTCTGAGAAAGGTAAACCAAAGTTTAGATCATCTAGAAACCGAGTGTTGTTTGATGATCAATTTACGTGTTGCAATCGAGTTTAACCATGACCTGGATGATCACATTTTGTGAAGGAAAAAGAATACAAAGAAGCTCTCGAAGCCTTCAATGAGAAGACGAAGGAGAAGTCTCAGCTAGTGGCCAAACTCATGGAGGTGACTTTTCTTTCTTTTGCGTCTTCTTTTATTTGGTAAGCTGTTGACTGAGCTTGCCATCCATGGAAGCAGTGGTGTTGATTGAGTTCATCATGTTCATTGTTCGAGCAGCTGGTCAGCGAGAGCGAGAGACTGAGGATGAGGAAGCTGGAGGAGTTGAACAAGTCGATAGATTTCTTTCGCTAAGTCCATCTGCAGGAGCATTTCAGATGGATTTTTTTCTACAGTAATGTTTGTGATCGGGATTCCAAGTTCTGTTTCGGTGGGACGTCGATTGTAATGGTTTAGTTCCGAATTGCTTTAATGCATCATCGGAATCTCTCTCTCTCTCTCTCTCCCTCTCTCTCTCCAGGCATTATTAATCCTTCGATGTTGGCGGCCGCAGCGGTGACCCACCGGCATCAGAAACTGCAGCGGGGACCGGCAAGTGGTGAACCCACTCGAACCACGTACGCTCACGTCTGAGCCTGCCACTGCGGGGAGGGAAGTGGCTCCCCTTCCTCGGAGACGTCAATGAGGCTTCCGATCTTGACGAGGGGGGAGGTCAAAATTGAAGTGGGAAAAGTCAAATTCACGTTGCGTTAGATAGTAAATATAGTTATAATATTGGCAATATCCGACACGAGGGCTTTTGATGGGCATTCTTCTCCATTGATAGCAAAACATAAAGGCTTATGCATTCTGCTTACGTCAATACCGGACTGCTATACTGTAGACAACAGAGAAGAAAGAAAGAAAAACGGAACGAAAAAAGTCACGACATCCAATTGCTGCGGTGGGGCGCCGGGGGCGGCGGCTCGGTCATGGCCACGCCGCCCGGCCGTGGCGGGTGAGGGAGGGCGGCTTCCGCCAAGGGTCGAGGACAGAGTCGCGGTACCTCCACGGCAGCGCTTGGCTCCTTCCCCGCTTCGAGCGCACGATCGGGGCCGTCTCCGTATCGTCGAGATCCGACGGAATCCACCGCTTCTTTCCCCCACCGCCCGAAAAGGTCGGCGTCCTGTCGGGCGGCGCGGAGGATCCCTCCGCGGGCGAAGCCTCTGGCTCGACCTTCTTTGCCTCCGGCCCCTCCTCGACGACGCCGCCTGACACCTGACGGACAGCCTCCAGAAGCAAATCCAAGCATCCCTGATTCTCGCGGTCCTTTCCTGCGCTCCTACTGCTGCTGCTGCTCGTGATGGTGGTTGCAGGGGTCGCCGCTTCTTCTCCTTCCCCGCTTCCGTTCGTTTCTTCTTGTTCTGCGAAGACCTCCTTTTTGGCGTCGTGTTCTGCCGCCTCCCCGTGGACCTCGCCCTCGTTCTTCTCTTCAGGATCGCATTCGCCCTCGGAACTATTGACCGCAGTCAAAACGTCGACGCCGCCAACTGCCACCGCTGGGGCCATCGCGAAGGTCGCGTCCTCCACGCCTCCGGAATCCACCGGAGCGGAGGCATCCACGAAGACGTTGTGCGCCGTGGGGCCATCTCCCTCGGCGGGTCCTCCTCCGATCTCT
This sequence comes from Musa itinerans, assembly GCA_001649415.1. Taxonomy (NCBI): domain Eukaryota; kingdom Viridiplantae; phylum Streptophyta; class Magnoliopsida; order Zingiberales; family Musaceae; genus Musa; species Musa itinerans. The sequence goes on from LVTN01000003.1 coordinate 1,406,527, forward strand.
GGCGTCAGGCCCAACCTAAGCCTCGGATCGACGCCAAAGCCCGGCTCTTTCGTCATCCCACGCGCCGCCCCGAGATCTCGGCCGACGCCGCGGCCGAAGGCGTCGAACACGGGGCGAGGAGGAGGAGTCGGGGCAGGAGTGGTGGAGATGATGGCTATGATCTTGGCCAAGGCGGCTTGGGCTTTGGCTGCCCCGGTGCGGGACAAAGCGACGGCGTAGAGTTGGCCGTGGGATCGGCGATTGACAGGAGCAGGCGAGGAAGCCATGAACAAGGATCGAAGTTTCTGCTCCTCTTCCGCGTCGTCGCTCCTTTCCTCCTCGAAATCTCTTAACAGATTATTAGGATGAATATAAACATTAATAATAATAATAATAAATAAATAAATAAATAAAAAATAAACTGATAAATCCTTGGGTTTCAAATATGCTATTTACTTATTAATCAATTACAAACCTAAAATTTACCTGAGAGTCCCAATTTTATATCGAGTAGATTTAGATAAAAAAAATAAATATTGAATGTCTGAGGTGTCTTTGATACTCTCCATAATAAATATTTAATTATTATTATTTATTTAATTGATGTGATTTTATATATTTTTCTTGATCGGATGTTATTATATCAAACATTCAAATCGGAGTTTGGAAGTGAGCATGCACATTAAAAAGGCATAGAACATTTTGTTTATTATAGAGGAAATTAATAATCCTATTGCACATCATTTTAATATAATAAAAAAAATATGAATTTAACTTTATAGAACAAAATGTGAGATGAGAATAATAGAATGGCTTTAAAACACATATGATAAATTTAATTGAAAATCGATGAAGTCACATTTTCATCGTCCATCCATCTATTGTGGAGAGTAAGGATATAACTTTTTGTTGAGATAAAATATATAAGAATTTATAAAATAAAAATACCTATAAAATGAATGCTCGAAAGGGAGTCAGAGAAAAGAATCATAATTCTTAAACCCTACAAGCATATCCCTTTTATAGTAAAAAATAATTTCAACTCCCAATAATTTAAAAAAAAGTCTTTATTTTGATATATATATTATCATTTTGATTTAATGATTATAAGCTAATAGAGTCTTAATTCGAGGTAAGATGTAGCTCTAATATAGTTCGGTCTAAATTGAAATCAAATTGATCAAACATCAAAATAAAAATCGATCAATGATTCTATTATTTTGAATCAAATCAAAACCAAAAATAGTGATTCTTATTCAGCTTCAAACTAATTGTAAAAATAAAAATATTTAAATTAAAACTTAAAAATTAGTATTAATTAAAAATTAGAAAGAAAAAAAAAGAAGCTATTATGGTTCGAAACTGGAATATCATTTTTCATCCACTGCCTCCTACTCCTCAAAATCTCTGTTAACATATTATTAGGATGAAAGTAAACCATAATAATAATTATTATTATTATTATTATTATAGATAAAATTAAAAAATGATAAACTTCTTGGGTTTCAAGTATTCTATTTACTCGTTAGTTCATCATAAATCTAAAATTTACATGAGAGTCCCTGTTCTATCTTAGAGCATAATCAAACCAAGAAAATTAATCGTTCAAATTGTTTAGATCAAAAAATAAATGTCCGAGTGCCAGAGGTGTCTTCCATACTGTCCATAATAGATATTTAATTATCATCTTCTTCCGTATAGTGTTGGTGTACCAAACATTCAAAATCCCAGTTTGGAAGTGAGCATGCACATTACAAAGGCACAGAACTTTCAACAATTTTGGTTCTTAATGGAGGAAATTATGTTGCACATCATTTCAATATAATAGAGAAAAAATACATGAATTTGGCTTCCTACAACAGAATATGAGATGAGAATAATAGAATGGCCTAAGAAAATACTTGATGAATTTAATTAAAAATCGATGAGATTACATTTTGATTATCCATCTATTATAGGGAATGAGGATATAGTATTTTATTGAGATAAAATATATAAGAATTTGCACAATATCATCCTCATGTAACGTTTAACTTAGATATAGAATGCCCGAGATGGAGCCAACGAAAAGAATCATAATTCTTAAAACCTACGATGATGTGCCTTTTGTAGTAAAAAAAAATTATAACTCTCAACAATTAAAAAAGACAAATTTTATTTAAATATAAATATTATCATTTTGATTTAGTGATTATCGGCTAACAAAGTCACCCATCAAATGAAGGTTGTCTTGATTCGAGGTAAATTGTTTAGCCTTCCTTTACCTACATATTAATCACAAGAATCTAGAGTCAAGTGGAGGAGAAAGGTACAGCTCTAATATAGTTTGGTTCAAATCGAAATCAAATTGATCAAACAACAAAATAAAAATCGATCAATAATTCTACGATTGTGAATCGAATCAGAATCGAAAACAGGGATTCTAATTCGGTTTCTAATTGATTAAAAAATAATATATGTATAAATTATAAAAAAAATTAATTTTTTTTTAATAAAAGATGATTATGGTTTGAAACTGGAATATCCTTTTAAAATATATAAATATCTCCTCCTCGAAATCTCTATTAACATATTATTAGGATGAAAATAAATAATAATAATAATGATAATAATTATAATTATATATAAAACTAAAAAATGGTAAACCCTCATGTTTCAATTATTCTATTTGCTCCTTAGTTCATCACAAAGTTAAATTTATTTGAGAGGCCTTGTTTTGTCTCAGGGTAAAATCAAATCAAGAAGATTAACCATTTTTAGATTATGAAATAAACGTCGAGTATCACAGGTATCTTTCATACTATCCATAATGAATAGTTAACTATTATATTTTATGTAATTGATGTGGTTTTGTATTTTTTTTTCTTGATTTGATATTGGAGTGCCAAACATTCAAATCTGAGTTTGGAAGTCAACAATTTTGGTTCGGAGGAAATTAATAATCATGTTGCGTATTATTTCAATATAATAAAGAAAAAATATATGAATTTGGTTTCCTAGGGCAAAATGTGAGATGAGAATAATAAAATGGCCTAAAAAAATACATGATAAATTTAATTAAAAATCGATGAGGCTACATTTTGATCATCCTACCCTGCTGTGGGAAGTGAGGATATAAATTTTTGTTGAGATAAGATATACAAGAATTTGCATGATATCATCCTCATGTAATATTCAACTTAGTTAATATTAAAAAAAGATAAAAATACCTATAAATGCCGAGACAGAGAAAAGAATCATAATTCTTAAACCCTACAAGGATATCCCTTTTATCATAAAAAAAAATTCAACTCCCAACAATTAAAAAAAAATCTTCATTTTTATATAGATATTATTATTTTAATTTAATTATTATAAGCTAATAGAGTCTACGATCAAATAAAGGTTATCTTAATTCGAGATAAATTGTTTAGCTTTCCTCGACTTACATATAATCATAAAAGTTTATGAGAGTCAAAGTGGACGAGGAAGATGCACCTTAAGATGGTTTAATTCAAAAACCAAATTGATCAAATATAAAAATAAAAATCAATCAATGGTTCTACTATTTTGAATCAAATCAGAACCAAAAACAAGGATTCTGATTTGGTTTCATATTGATTGAAAAAATAAAAAATATTTAAGTTAAAAAAATTAAATATTAATTTTAATAAAAATTAAAAATAAGAAAGAAGCTTATGGTTCAAAATTGGAATATTATTTTTCCTCCACCTCCTTGAAATCTCTATTAACAGATTATTATGATGAAAATAAACGATAATAATAATAATTATTATTATTATTATAGATAAAACCAAAAAAATGATAAATCCTTGGGTTTCAAATATTCTATTTTCTCATTAGTCCATCACAAATCTAAAATTTACTTAAGAGTCCCTGTTATATCTCAAAACAGAATCAAGCCAAGGAGATTAACTAGTTAAATTATTTAGATCAAGAAATAAACGTCTGAGTGTGAGATGTGTCTTTCATATTGTCCACAAAATATATTTAATTATTATTTTCTAACTAATTGATATGATTTTATATTTTTTTTTATCCGACATTGGTGTACTAAACATTCAAATTTAAGTTTGTAAACGAGCATGTACATTAAAAAGACACATAACATTCAATAATTTTGGCCCTGTTGCACATCATTTCAATATAACAGAGAAAAAAAAAATGAATTTGACTTCCTAGAGCATAATGTGAGATGAGAATAACAGAATGGCCTAAAATTTTTTCATGATAAATTTAATTGAAAATCGATGAGGTTACATTTTGATCACCCATCTATGATGAGGAGTACCTTTTTATTGAGATAAAATATACAAGAATTTACATGACATCATCCTCATATAATGTTTAACTTATATAATATTAAAAAAAAGATAAAAATAGCTATAGAATAGCGGAGAGGGAGTGAGAGAAAAGAATCATAATTCTTAAACCCTATAAAAATATCACTTTTATAGTTAAAAAAAGTTTCATCAAAAGAAATTCTTCATTTTGATATAAAATATTATAATTTTGTTTTAGGCTAACAGAGTCTATCATGAAATAAAGGTTGAATTAATTCGTGATAAATTATTTAGTTTTCCTTAACCAACATATCAATCAGTCTATAAGAGCCGAGGTGAAAGGGGAAGATGCAGCTCTAATCTAGTTCGATTCAAATTGAAATCAAATCGATCAGTGATTTCATGATTTTGAACCAAATCAATACCGAAGATACTGTTTCGATTTCAAACTTATTGAAATAATAATAATATTTTTTAAATTAAAAATTAAATATTAAAATAAAATTTAAATAAAGAAAAAATATTATTGTCTTTCAAAACTAGAACATCCTATGATCGATCCGATTCAATTTACTTAGTGGTAATAGCTTTCGAATCATAGATCATTTAGAACTGAACATCCTATGATCATTTAGAACTAGAACATCAGTGATAATAGTCTTCGAATCACCGATCAATTTACTAAGTTGTAACGGCCATCTCATATTCAAGAGCCATCACTTTATAGGTGTAGATTATTTTCTCACGTCAGCAATAATTTGAGAGGATGCTTGAAATCAAACCAACTTAACATCATCTTCCTCGATCTAGTTAGTACATAGTCATTCATATTCTTGACATGTCAAATATGTTTCAATCAATAATAAATTTTTAATTATCAATCTTCATTCATTCTATTTAATTTATTTTTTAAAAAAATTACCATATAGAAAAGACTTTTAGTTTATGATATTACTGTTATTCTTATATTTAACACAATATAATATTTTATTATAATTTTTTATGGTTATATATATCATTTGGATAACTATTTTCTTAGTTGGTGTTTGATTTAACGTGCTAACCTTTCGGTACGATATTTGTTAGAACATAACTGGAGAAGCATACGCGGCTGAGATAGGAAGAAAATGGTGTTATTGCACTGCATGATGACTGCGCTACTGAAAGAAGAAGAAGAGAAGAAAAGAAGAGCTGTGACATCAATTTTGGCATCAGCTGGTCATCGATCTTGACCTTTTCTAGTTCGTACGTGATGAGAATATGACTTTATCTTTGACTAGTAGTCTCTCTTTCCTAACTTACGAGTGACAGAAGTCTCCATGTTGGTAGTTGTCGTGGACATATAGTCCGTCTTCTTCTCATGTTCTCACCTGTTTCCTCTTCTCTTGTGCTCTCTGTTTGTTTGCGAGCACAATCATCCTTCCCCACCTTCTGCAGTAGAGAGGAAAGGTGAAGTCCCTCTTCCTGTGGGCTTTAAGTAGGTCATCATCATCCGAACTGAATTGAGTTTATGTTCTTTGTAAAGACAGATTTTCCATTGGATCACATGAATGCTGCCAAGGTTATGACCGCTCTCTCTCTCTCTCTGTTGGAAATGTGTGATCAGTTCCAGAGGTTGTGATTCCAGTCTGAGTCATGCTTGTTTTTTAAGGAAAAGACTGCTGCCATAATATCTCCATGATCAATTCGACACTGCATGGGCTTTTATTTTTGTGTTCTGGTCTCAGGAATTGGATGTTCTTATGGGTTAATTTGCAAAAGTTATTCAAGAAACATATCTGAGTAAGTTGATCAAACATCTGTCACCTAAAGCTTTAGTCAATGCTTGTTTACAAAATCTTCTTTGGGTGAATATTTATGTGACTTTAGTCAATATAGATCGAGAACGATCATCAGTATCGTTCAGCTATCACTAATCCCTCGTAAGCTTACACTCTTTCTTTTGCCTGCAAGCAGTCATCGACTGAGGTGGGTTCTCTCACAGCCTTCACCTCCATCTTGCTTTTGGCTTGTGGATTTGCGTGTAGATGTCATCCTCCGCTTCAGGCATCCTTCATTCCCATCCTCGCGCTCTTCCACTTCCAAGACCTGAGACGCAAGTATTGCATCAAGGTCGTGAAGACATGCATGCAACTGAAGAAAAGGATAGACTGGATTCCTCTCCTGCATGTTCCACGCGATGAACCCCATGAAGCTTAGCAGAACCTGTGTTGCCAAAGCAGTGGGAATTAACGTAGAAGATCTCCATCAATACCCACATACATGCGTATGATTCAGACCTTACCTGGCGTTAATGGTGGCCGCAGGGAAACGGGAAGCAACTCTTGTGGCCTGCATGGCGAGGATAACGACGAGAACAAGGAAGAGAAGACACGGACATGAATGATGCGGTAGAGCGGAGCACAGAGAACGGTACATATAGACGAGGTCGGGGTCACCATTGAAATGCGAACCTCAAAGCAGGTGGCAGCAATAACAATGGCGACATCACTGCAGGACCTCACCATGATGCACCGTTGACCCACCACCATCCCAAGCATATGCCTTCCGCATGTGTAGTGCTCCAGTTCCCAAAGTTCCACCTTTTGACTAAATCGTGGCTGTAATCGTCGTTGAAAGAATCTCTTTACCTCCAACTCGATTCAACCACTGAGAAGCCTCCCCTAAGCTTGTAATGCCTTATCTTAGCTTCGAGAAGACATGTTTATCCTCGTGCTTGTTTCAGTCTTGTATTTAGCGACGTCATTATTGATCATAAAGATGAGAATCTCAAGATGTACGTACGTTTGCATGCACATGAGATATAAATGCTGTGGTGCACAGGCAGCCATTTGTCCTGCAGTGCTTGACGTCTGATAAGAGTCACAGGAACATGAAAAAGATGATCGAGGCTTTCAAACGGGAATGTGCTGCGCTAGCTTTCGGCCTCGAGATGCGTGTTGTCACCACCGCCTTGGTGAGGAGAGACGTACGACCGCTGCCCAAAGCATTGAGCCTTTCAAGGCAGTTTGGGTCTCGGTGTTATCCATGCAAAGTGTTCGAGGTGTTCTTTCTTATGTATCCTTGTCAATCTTCGAAATGACATTTTCCTCATTATAAACTTTAACATAACAAATAAATCACTCGAAAATATTATCATGTCTCTATATTTTGGAAGGAATATATATATATATAACAATAATTAATTAATTTTAATTAAATATATATGAAGTAATGAAATATCTTTTTGAAACTCTTCACCTCACTTTTGTTGATCACCTTTGCTATTTTTTTTCTTATTTGAATATGTTAAGGAATATATTGTACCTTTTTTTAATGACTTTTGGTTTTAGGGTTAGTGATAAGATAATCAAAACGAGTTCAAATCATGTATATGTTTTTTAATACTTAATTAAAAACTATTTGAATAATACTCTTTTTTTTATTTAGACTTGTACTATACACAATTTTACATTCACGAATCCATAATATAAAATATGCTTAGCATAGTTTAAGGATCACGAATAGAGATAAGAAACCAACGAATTTGAACTATTGTCATTTACCCTCCTTAAACTACACTCAAAATACTTTTAACTTAAATTCGATTTTAGTACTTAAGTAAAAATCTCAAAATACATTGTAATAAAAAATTATGATCGTAGGTTCTAATCGAAATTGTCTCGATATCTTTAATATTTGTTATTTTAGATTTTAATTGTGTAATACGTTAAGGATTCGAAGTCAAGTAAAATTTAACGTCTAAGTTTTTTTGGAAGTGTCATGAAATGAAAATTTATTAGATGATCACGAAGAAACTACATCGAGATATACCTAACAAGTCTCTCTAATACTTTAAGTTAATAGAATTAAGAAAATTTAGGAATGAAACTATGTAGTGTTCTCCAATCAATTAAATGGCACACTTGATGAGTATTTTTTATATTAAACTTAGATAACTATCAATTTAAATTAGGTAATTAATTTGTGAGATAGTTGTGTAGAATTATAAATCATTATTCATGAGACGTGCATTAGAATAGCATGCATTACACTTCTACGATAACTTGTATTGATAAGAGTTATCGATTGACATGTGAAAGACATCTTATTAGCATTGATTAAGCATCAAGCCCACAAAATGATATATCATCGAATTATCTATGTCACTTCCTTTATATATATATATATATATATAACTAGCTGCTACCTACCTGTGTTTCATAGAAGATGTATATAAATAAATAATATATATATATATATATATATATATATTCTTCATATTCTTATGCATCCACTATGTTGAATCTTGGTGATTGACATATGAGAAGATAAGGATATAATATAGGTAACAATAATATATGAAATATTATGATTTTGCACTAAAATTACTCGAGATAAATAAAAGTTAACAAGTACCTATCTTCCGCCACTGTCTCAAAATTTCTAGCCAAAGAATCAAAAGAGGATGATGACTCTTGGGTTCTTCCAAAGAATCAATTAGCTTTGCTTTGAAAGTTGCCTTTGTGTTCCTAAATTCAATTTTTTTAGAGTATATTATCTACATCCCAATTATACTCTTATGCTATGCAGGGTCAAATTGATCGATCCACAATTTGTCATGTATTTACTGTTTTCCCCCAACATAGTTTCTTTTAATATGCATATGCTTCTTTCTAGTGGAGCCTCTTGCAATCCAAACTTTGTCTCTTATTCAAATACTTTGATCACTGATTGGGTAGGTTATCTATCTATCTTTTCCTTAATAGCTAATCAACTCGTCTATAAGTTTCCATAAAAGGCTTTCTTTTTAACATACAATCATATATTATGGTATCCAACACTCGTATGGGGCGTGTTATCGGGTTCATTATTGGATATATGGTATCATGCGTGCTTTTTTAGTGGATCAAATCCCATCGACTAGTCTCACACTCCGAATATGAGCCGCCTCCGAAGTCCGAACCATCGTGACCGGCGCATGCTTGGTTTTCTTGTGAATTCTTCTTCTTCACGTACACCAAGGGATTCGTAGCCGTTGCTTCCCTCCTTGCGCGTCGCATGATTTGAAATCCTGAACCCCGACTCGGCGTCGCAGAACTCAGCCCGCGTTGGCTCGGTACGTGGCAAAAAGGTCCATTCACTATATACAAAAAGTGCTAGCTCAGTACTGTTCGACGTCGATTAAAACGGGAACCAACCCTTATCCACCGTTGGATCCCGCGTTCCCCGGATCTCAAAGCTGCTTCTACGGTGGACTCCCATGTAGGCTTTACTTCTCCGACTCGCCCCGTGATTTCCGTCCCGCGTACCCGCCTCGTTATTGATAGAAATGTGGAGCCGGACAGGCGCCACATGATTAGACAGGCAGGCGGGTGCGGGGAAGGGGATATTACTTTTGTAGACCGGGGCAGGAGCCGGGTTTCTGACTCGCCCTAGTTGAGTCACAACGCGCTCGCGGGGAAGGACGGTACCGAACCGTTTAGTTTGTCATGTCACGGACGGCCAAGGCGAGGCTCAGCCGAGTCACGGGCCGGGTTGGACCGGGCGAGTTCTTCGAATCACTCTATGATGGCGGTAACGTTGCTATTATGGTTCCACTCTATCTTCCCCTTTCTGTCAACAAAAGCTAGGGCACAAAAAAGAGATCCCTCGGCGGCAGCCCTCCCCAGATCGAAACCCTTCCCTCTCCCCCGTCCCCTCCCTCCGATCCGTCTATCGATCTCCTCCTCCTCCTCTCGCTCGATTGGTCGACGCTTGGGAACCGGGAGGGAGGAAGGGAGTCGAGGGCCGCGTGCACGAGAAGGAACCTTGGACGTGTCCATCTCTTCCCTTCCCCGCTAGATCGCTGTTTCGCCGGACGTTTGCAGGTCCTTGGAACTTCCTCGAATACCTCGTTTCGAAAAGTCGGATCTTTAGGCTTTCCGGCTTCTTCGTTTTGGTCCCCATCTTTTTCTAGGGTTTCCGCCTCTTTGTCTACTTCTTTTTTCCCTGTTTTGGTTGTTTACGCTTCAATCCGGACTCTGCTTCTGCTTCTGTGGTATGGAATATAAATGCACTCCTTTCTAGTCTCCCATCCCCAAATCTGACCTTATGGGATCGGAGGAGGTGATGGGGTCTGTTAACGGAGATAGAGTGGATGAGCAGAGCGTCGTGGAGGTGCGGACGGATCAACGATCCGAGGCTTCTGAGATTGCTGGGTTGGTCATCGAAGCCGGGAATGTTGATGCTAGTGCTCTCGTCGGTAGGTATGTGAGCAAGGAGACTCCTGGAGTCAAGAGACCCCTCGTTGGTAAGGTGGCGTCTTACGACCACGGAAGTGGATTGTACACTGTCGTCTACGAGGACGGGAATCGTGAGAATTTGGACCGTTTGCAAGTCTCCAAGATCGTCATTGCTGAGGACACCAGGGTAGGCTCAAACATGAAGCTTAGCTGTAGGAAGAGGAAACTCGACCTTCTAGTCTCTTCTGGTTCACAGGACACGAATGTGCCTCCTCCGAGGATGAGGTCCAGGAAGAATGCCCCAGGTGCTTCTGATGGAGCTGACACCTCTTCCCATGGCAGGACAGATTCTGACCTCTCTGAAGATGCTGACTCTTCTAGCAATTCCTGTGATTACGTGCAGGGTCCTTCATCTGTCGCATCTCCAGAGATCCATATGTTAGAATTGCCCCCGTCTTCTGGGGATATTCCGATTTCTGAGGAATCAATTAGTTATCTGTTCTCTGTATATAGTTTCTTAAGATCATTTAACATTCAGTTGTTTTTGAGCCCCTTCGGACTAGATGAGTTTGTTGGATCACTCAAATGTATGGTCCAGAATTCTTTGCTGGATGCCATTCATCTATCGCTTATGCGGGCTTTGAGGCATCATCTTCAAGTGCTTTCTTCTGAGGGTTTGGAGCTCGCTTCAAAATGCTTAAGGTTGTTTTCTCTCTTATTTTTATACTCGCCTTAGTGTTGCTTGTATTCTTTAACTAATTTTGAAGTTTTTGCTTTTCAAATTTTACAGATATTACGATTGGAGTTTGCTTGATGCATTGACTTGGCCAGCTTTCGTAGTTGAGTATCTGTACATAATGGGATATATGAGAGGTTTGGATGGGAAGGAATATGGTGCCATGCTTTCAAATGGCGAGTATTACAGTCTTCCCGTAACAATAAAGCTTAAGGTTTTGCAAATACTATGTGATGATGTAATGGACTCTGCAGAACTCAGAACTGAACTTGAAATGCGTGAGAATTTGGATGATGACGTAGAAGATGGTACTGATATTAACTTTCCACTTGGGGATGGGCCAAGGAATGTGCACTCTAGATCTCTCAAGAATTCTGCTTCTAGGAGCATTTGTGCTCTTCAGGATTCCAAAGAGCCACCAAAGCAAATACCAAGCTCGAAAGTAACGGAATCTAATGCAGATGTTTCTAGTGCTGATGCAGATGGTAACAGTGATGAATGTCAGCTCTGTGGTATGGATGGCACTTTGATTTGTTGTGATGGGTGTCCCTCTGCATATCATTCTAGATGTATTGGCCTGAATAAAGCATTTCTACCAGATGGGCCATGGTTTTGTCCAGAATGTACAATTAACAAACTTGGTCCTACATCTTTTAGAGTAGGAAGGAGTATAAAAGGAGCGGAGGCTCTTGGCGTTGATGTTTGTGGACGATTATTCTTGGGAACATGCAATTACTTGCTTGTGTAAGCTTTTCTACTTAGAGCATGTTATATTCACATGATTTTTTTTGAATTTACATATTTTAATTAGACTATTCGACACAATTTATGCTACACTTAGCATATGTATTCTGCTTGCCGGTTAATTGAAGAAAAATATTCTGTTGTGGCATGTGGCATTCTTCTGACACTCTCTTCGTTGTGTTATTTCATCTTTCTTTATCTTCTTCTGGTACTCTTGTTTGTTTTCTGATATGTAGTTATATAAATTAGCCACCCTTTTTGGCCCATGTAATTCTCAATGTTCTAGATATGTTTTAGAATTAGCAGAGTGATCTTCCCTGGATCCAAAACCAAAACTTCTTCAATAAGAAGAGGGGAACCAACCATGAGGCTGCACATATGTCACGATCATAGTTTTGCATGTTTTATGTTGCACAGATGTTTGAAGTCACATTTGTCTTATCTTGGCTCATCTTGCTTACCTGTGAGTACTCCTAAAGAATCAATGAAACAACATCAATCATATCTTATAATCTTTTCTTAGATGCTTTATAATGATTCCTCTCAGAACTTTGACTAATTGGATCTGGTATTTCCTAGGTTATCTTTATCATTTGTTTATATTAATTCTGCAGGATTGGGACATCATTGAATGCAGAGCCATTTTATAGATACTACAATCAAACCGATGTCACCAAGGTCTTGAGCTTGATGTCTTCAGTTGCAGAAAATTCATCATCATATGCTCATATCTGCAATGAAATATCGAAATACTGGGAGGTTCCAGCATCCACTTTGGAGGCTGGACAAATTAAACCTGTAGGTAATTCTCTGGCTAATGCTGAAACCTTTAAACATGGTGCTCTATTTTCCATTACCTTGATTAAGAGGTTCATTGACAATGTTACAGGGGGAAATCATATTTATACAGATAGAGAGAGTGGTGCAGATGTTGAAGCTGGAGTTCGCAGTTCTGTATTGAACTCAGTGAACCAATTTAGCTTTCCTGAACAGCAGGAGTCTGGTAAAGAAAATTGTAATGATGCTACAGATAAGACAGAATTAGCTTCACATGGAATTTTGTTATTTCCGAGTGATGAACAATTTTCTTCAAAAGTTATTAGTGAGACTGTCCAGAAGATTTTCCCGGATACTCACACAAGATCTAGTAAGCAATTGGGTAATGGATCTATGATGACAACCATGTCATTCTCAAACTTGCCATATGCCTCTCAAAGATCAATAGTACCTGATATTTCAAGTTGCGCCTCAACGAATGAGTATGGAATGTGTAGGGCAGCTGCAGGTGGCTCATACTTTTCCAACAAGAACGATGCTGTTGGTGCGTTTGATGGAGGCAGACATGGAAGCCAATATTCTGTTGTGCAAGAAAGAAATGATAAAGCCTCAAATAATAGAGTTTTCTTCAACCCTCAGTCTTATGTCAACCAGTATATCCATGGTGACATTGCTGCATCTGCAGCTGCTAATTTGGCTATTCTTACAACTGAAGAGAAAAGATTTTCAGATGCTCATATTTCTTCCAACTCCCGGAAAACTGTGGCTGCAAGCATTGCACTGCAAATGAAAGCATTTTCCAGAGCTACAATGTATTTTTTGTGGCCAACTTATGAGAAGAAACTGATGGACATCCCAAGAGAAAGATGTGGTTGGTGCATTGCATGTAAAGGTTCAATTACAAGCAAAAAGGGATGTTTTTTAAATTTGGCTGCCACCAATGCGATTAAAGGATCTGCTAGAAACATTAATGGACTTCGTCCAACTAAGCATGAAGAAACTCACTTTCCGGTCATCGCAGCACATATAGCAAACATGGAGACAACACTGCATGGTCTAATTGTTGGGTCATTTCTAGATACACAGTATAAGCTGCAATGGCGAAAACTTGTTCGAGAAGCCTCCAGCTGCAGGGTCCTGAAATTTCTACTGCTTGAAGTGAGTTTATCAGTATTTTTCTTGCCATCATTGTTACTATGTATTTTTTCCTGTTTCTGTTTGCTTGAGTCTTCTTTGCTGTATATTACTGCTAACATGTGTCGGTTTGTTTGCATGAGATGACCAATCTCGGTGTTTTTTATTGGCAAAGGATTTTGCTATGGAACATAGGGCTATGTAATGTTTTTGACGTTTCATTTTTCATTCATGGCATGCATTATACATTTTATAATCCTGCATTCATTTCAATAATGAAGTTTTTTATGCAAAATGTATATGGTAGTAAAACCTCTGCTTTTTGATGCCCCAGTTAGAGGGATAAGTAGCTTGTCTTGACTTCACTGGAGACTTTTGTCTCTGAGAAAAGAAAATGGAATAGAAGGGGTTTGAGGTGATGGAAAATGTGTGATAGGGTTGTGGGAATGGCTGAAGATACCTGATTGGTTTATAGAAGGATGAGTTCTAGTTGCAAAAGTAACCCACCTAATGGTCCCACAATTTGCCTAGCTGAGGCCTAAACTTTTAGAAGTCAATATGTTACAAATTATAGAAATCAGGAACTTTTGTACTCGGCAAAGGCTCACTGCATACAAAAGAGAGAAGCATAAGTAGAGGCAAGTGATGCTATTGGCTGCTGCATATCCTTTGCCCCGTTTGGATGTCTTAATGGTTTCAAAGAAACTAGTGGCTTGGGAGCCTTGAATTAAAAATTGGGGTTACTTAGAGCTGTTAGCACAAGTTAACCAGTGCATGGTTGTTATAATTGAATTGACCAATGAGACATTTGTTTAACTAATTGGTTTTGTTACAGTGTAACTTTAAGTTGCTTATACAAGTTCATCCTCAGTCCTTTTACTGATTATAATTGAATTGACTAATGAGACATTTGTTTAACTAATTCGTGTTGTTACAGTGTGACTTTAAGTTGCTTATACAAGTTCATCCTCAGTCCTACTGAAAACTGTCTTGTTTGGTTATGTTGAGAGGCCTTGATGGGATCAACTCTATCACTACATGCTAACTATCATTTCTTCAGTTGCCTTCACTCAAGAAACACCATTAGCCTGAACCAATCTCTCATATGCATGGGGCATTAACATTGCTGTCCGTGATAGGGGCTTGGATGACTATCATGGATGCTATCATGGATGCTCAATGCAGCTTATGGTGGTTCTGTACACCTTTCACACTTCGGGATAGCATTATTCAACCTCACAAGTTGTTTCTGTTCATATTTGCATAGCTTCAGCTATGCCAACTTTGGTATCCCTTCTTGACCTAAATCAGTGTAGGTCTAGCATGTACAGGTCTCATCCAACCCAGTTGAACTTGGAGAAGACTTGCTCTAACATGAATAAGGCTTACCTAGCTTTTGGATGTTCCTTACTTGTACAGGAGAAGGTAGAAACATTGTTAAACTTGAGAAAGGAACTTTTGGGCCATTCCTAGTTGGGATAAGAGTGAGAGAACATCTATTCATTGCCAAATTTGGAAAGGGGAAACTTGACCAAGCCTCCTTACAAGTTTGTAGTTGGAGTAGATTATGAAATTCTACTTCTAGTGAATTTTGGATTTGTTTCATTGTGTTTTATATTGTTGATATGTTAGGATTTTTTTGACCACTATTTTGAATTCAAATATGTGTCCAAGAATTCTTGTATGGATATGCTATGGGTTAAAGAAGTTACTTAGCTATTCGAAATTGTATCTAGAGAGGCTTATAGATCCTTCTAGAGGAATTTTGTGGGTTATGAAAATTTTCTATATGGAAACTTTACTCATAAGTCGTTTTAGTTAATTATATGTAGGTAATTTTAAGCCCTTGAATGATAAGAGTTGGGTTGCCATCTCTCTTGTTGCCCTAATGAAAATTTATTTACTTTAGTTCTCTTTATTTGTAGTTGGTGAAAATAGCGAAGCCCTTTTTTGGAGGACATAACTTAACACAATGACTAGTTGGATTGTTTGTCTCCAAAAGCATTGGGCTTATAGCGGTTGCTATAGTCCAGTCATGTGGTGCTTGTTAGACTGCTGTGATGGTCACTATGTTCCCCAAATACCATATGCTGGAACTACAAATAGACCACTGGACATGCGATTATAAATCCCTATTGCAACACTTTAGATCACCGAGAAAGTTGCAAATCACTGTTGCAGCTGCTATGATGATCGTGGATCCATGTGGTATGTTGTACTAATTGCATGTTATGGTCCTTTCTGAACTTATGTGAACATACATGTTCTAAAGATCAGTTAGATGGTTGAACATTTAATTTTTGAAGGTCAAGATTCTGTAAACTAAATCAGTTTGATTGTCATTGACAAACTTAATCATAAACAAACAAATAGGTGATCCAACAATGAAATATGAATGAGTTGTCTGATGCACTATTTAGAAGTTCAGTATTTATGTAATGTTCGGACATTTTTTTGAATGGCGTTTTTGACATCTTGATGGAGGAAACATTAGTTCATGTGGTAGGTGAAGCCGGGTTAGGTGGGATTCGAACTGATTTAAGTTTGGCTGGTTTATAGTGCTTAACTAAGAAGAGATGTGTTTAAGTGAAAATGGCAAGAGCAACAGAAGAGTATATATATATAGAGAGAAAGGGATAAATTGCTCCTGGTTTTCTTTTCCTACAAAGAAGAAACAGGTTCTATTGGAGAAAGAGGACACCTTGGAAGAAATTTGGACAGTAGATAATGGAGATGAATTACATGTCAAGGCCACATGGTTAAAGACAAAAGATGTTCTTATATCTATTATCATATGTCATTATCTTCTATGTGTTACCCTTTTTGTTTGGGGTTTATGCTCTTCTATTCTTAAATGCTGAATATGATGTCATTTCTAGTATCTGAAAAGGAAGCAAATGAACTGGACCATCTCTGTCCAGAATGAGCCAGCAACTGTCCTCTCTAATTAAATGACTTGGTGAACTTTCTAAAACACTTAACGTCTTCTCTTTGTCTAATTTCTAGTACTTTTAAACTAAAAAGAATTAGGAACCAGATTTCTAGGATCAAGGATTGGTTCAATATCTTGTCCCAGCAAGAGGCCATAAACAGGATTATTGTGCTATGTGCCTTCTTTCTATAAAGAGTTCAGCATACTCATGGGTAAAAAGACAGTTGTACCATTGTTTAATGGCCCATTAACTTACTGTTACCTAATTCAGATTTCGCTTATGACGTGAGTGCACTGGTATGATCTTACAATCATGTTGTAATCTTCACTTAGTCTATGTATGTTGATGTTTGGATTATCAGCAAGTTTTGCTACTGTATGTTCTCAATTTGTGCTGTTGTTTAAGGTATAGTGGAACTATCTGATGGTTTCTGCTTAGAAGACTCCATTTAGGAAAAAGAGATTTACTAAGCTATCATAGTGATTCATGTGCTTTTAAATGATTCAAGGCTCTCATCACAAAGTGTATGATGAGAAACCATTTTTATGCTCAAATTCCTGGTCTCAGTAGCTGGTTGATGTCCAAATTTCTATTCTTTTGGATGGCAATTCATGGATTTGCTTTTATATTGAATATTAGAAAATTTTAACATCATTACATATTGTATGTGTCACTACAGTACCAGAAGATACTAAATTATGTTCTCACTAAAATTTTAGTATTTACCTTGACTAACCATATTTTTTATATTATCCCTTATCCTTTTCTTAATCTTGTGCTACTTTATATTTTTATTCAACCAAAGTTAGTTATCTTGCTCTAGTACAAGTAATTACAAGCACCTTTCAGAGCACTGGAAATGACATCTCCCCGAGAATATTTTGGTTCGACATAGTTAAGTTTTGCTAGAAACCTGAAAATTATTAGAGATGTCAGTATGACCACATTTGTCTGGAAGTTTATGTTTTATATGACCATGAACCTAGTTTTTTAGAATATTAGACTCTGAACAGACAACATGGCTTTTCTGGATCTACTGATGCAGCTTGAGAAGAATATTCGTGGAATTGCTTTTTCGGGAGGCTGGTTTAAACTGATAATTGATGGACCATCGGGGTTTTCTGCACTAAGTGGTACATCTCGCTCTGGACCAAGTCAAAAGCGTGGGCCTGGTAGGCGGAGCAAGAAACAATATGCATCATCTGAATCTGCAGTTGTGTCATCAGAGGATAGTGGAAAAGATGTGCAATGGTGGCGTGGGGGGAAGTTCTCTGAGGTTATTCTTCAGAATGGGACTCTTCCAAGTTCTCTGGTCAGAAAAGCTGCTCGTCAAGGTAAAATTTACCCTATAAAGTTTCTCAGATTCTCCTTCCCCACACAATTCCCTACTGGTTCTTTAAAAAGGCTGCTGATTGCTGGTGAAACTTTTGCATCATGTTAGGTGGTTTTCGAAGGATGCCTGGTATTTGCTATCCTGAAAGTGTTGATCTTCCTAGAAGAAGCCGGCAGCTTGCTTGGAGAGCTGCTGTTCAAATGTGCAAAAATGCATCTCAGCTTGCTCTTCAGGTTAGTTCAGTACCATATTATCATGCAAAAGCTGTTGTCCATTTGCAGATTTCTTGTTTGCTAATCAATTAATTTATTATTTGGGATCCATCAGGTCAGATACCTTGATTCCCATATTAGGTGGAGAGACCTTGTTCCTCCCGAGCAAACCTCTGTAGATGGGAAAGGTTTAGATGGTGATGCTTTGGCTTTTAGAAATGCAGTCATATGTGATAAAAGGGTTGCTGAGCATAAGATGATGTATGCTCTTACCTTTTCAAATCAGAAGCATATCCCTTTACGTGTAATGAAAAATGTTTTGGAAAAAGAAACTATCAATAACGAGAATAGTAAATTGTGGTTTTCTGAAAATCATATCCCATTATACTTGACAAAGGAATATGAAGAGAAAATTGGTGGGAAACCATTGTCTGGTTCAATGACATTAGGCTTAAATGTTCAGCCAAAGTTTCGAAAAAAGCAAGTAAAATCTCGAAGGGGAGATATTTTTTCTTATCTGCTGCACAAGGGGGACAAACCTAGCAGCACTTCTTGTGCATCATGCAAAGAAGATGTCATTTTGAGGTATTGTCGAATTAACATTTGAATTTATTCACCGATCAATTAAAACAAATTATCTAACTGCTAACTTACTTTTTGTTTTTTTTTTCAATTAAGGGATGCTACAACATGCAGCATTTGTCAAGGTATGGAAGTGCTCACACTGTATGCCAGCTGCACTTTCTGTTTGGTTATTAGAATTTTCAACTAACTGAGATTTGCTCCTTGTGAAATTACAGGTAAATGTCATAAGGATTGTGCAATACCTTTGATTGAAAGAAAGGGAACCAATTTAGCATACAATATCACATGCAAAATATGTTACCATGCTAAAACTGCGGCTCTGAACGCAAGTCGTAAGGAGATCCTCAACAGTCAGCTTCCTTTACGAAGGCAAGATCAGCTGGTGTCTGGGAACAAATTCATGCCTCAGATGACAGCTCCTTGCTCTTCAGGATCCACTGGTAAGGCTGAGGTTCAAGGAACAAGATCATCTAAGTTAGAAGGCAACAATAAACGTCGGACATGCCTTTCATATGGTCTCATATGGAAGCGGAAAAAGGGTGATGATTCGGGCAAGAATTTTAGATTAGAAAATATTATTTTGAAATGTAAGGAGGGAATAAATCCGCCGAGGAAGCCTACTTGCTGCCTTTGCAATTCTCCTTACCGTTCCAACCTGATGTATATCCGCTGTGAAAAGTGCCTAAGTAAGTGTACAGTTGATACTTCAATCTACCTCTTTCTCAAACTATCTTCATTGAGCTCCCATACTTATCTTTTGTTTGCAGATTGGTACCATGCAGATGCTTTAGAACTTGAGGAAGCCCAAATCTTTGATTTAGTTGGGTTCAAATGCTGCAGGTGTCGAAGAAAAGCCTCACCAAAATGCCCATATCTTAAAACAGATTCTAAGAAGTTGGAGCCAGAACATATTGACAAGCCAAACACACTTGAAGGGTCCATGTCAGATCTTCCTTTATTAACACATTCATCTAACCCGGTGTCACATACGGCCGATGGAGATATGGTTGTGGTGAATGGTGATCCTCTGCTTCATTCTCTTGGAGTAGTTGAGCCGCTTCCAGTTCAAACACTGGAGACTGGGGCTCAAAGCCAGCAAAAGTTGTCTGTCAGAAGGCCTCACTTACTACATGCAACTGATTTGTGTTTTGAGAGCCAGTCTCCTGAAAGAAACGATATATCACATGAAATAGATGACTATGATTTCTCTATGACAAACAATGAGATTTTTGCAAATTCTTCTGACATGGTATCATCATACGACTTGCAAGAAAGTGGTGGATGTGCAGCTGTTTCTGTTGATGATGCTGACTGTGGCTACCAGTGGCCTGATCAAATGTGTGGAAGCATCGAGGACGCAGAGTATGAACCACAGACCTACTTCTCATTCACGGAGCTGTTGGCATCTGACGATGACCAACTACATGTATCTGATAACAACATGAATGCAGTAGAGATTGGATTCTCATCAAGTTGTGGCAAGGTCAGATCTTTTGAAGCACCTGCTTTTGATGGATTAGGATCAGAAGAGGTGCATTCTACCGATGAGGAGTTGGTCGTTAAGGAAACTACCTTTAATGGAGTGGCATGTGACATTTGCAAGCTTGCCCATCCATCTCCAGATCTTAGTTGTGAAATATGTGGGCAGCATATCCATTCTCATTGTTCTCCTTGGGTTGAGAGGGAGCAGCCTTCTAGTGATGCGAACTGGAGATGTGGAAGATGTCGAGATTGGCGGTAGTTAAGAGCTGGTTCTGTCTTGATTTCTATATCGCCAGTTCTGTGAACACGGTCAATAAATACACCAGTAAAAGATACAGGACAGGCCGCCAGAAGGGATTCTGCTGGTTGTGAGGTGCGCTCCAACAAAGGTACCAGATAAAACCAGCTTCGATTGCTTATGGAAACGCAGACCTTTTTTGTGGATTTGATGGAATGGCATGGATGCTACATTTCGAGGATCTTTTTTTTGTAGGTTTGGCATAAGCATCCTGTGGGAGTTTGTTTCTATTCAACTTATACTGGTAAGAATTAGTGGCTACATGATAGGTGAGCATGTCACGGTGTATATATAAGAGGTTGAAAGACGGGCTGAGGTGGGAGAGAGGTGGGCGCTTCGTTTCGGTGATACATCTGATTGATTTCCCAGGAGATAGTTCACTCATTATCTACGCCATTGCTGAAGGACAAAAAAAGAGGAAAAGTTTGGCGTTGCATTTTGTGAAATCCATCGTGGATCTGCACAGCGCTTAGACTCGCTGCGGCTGCATGATTCCTTCGTGCAGGTGCAGATGAATTAGGATTTCTGGTGCCCTGTTACTGTTTGTTCAGACTTGTTATAGCTGCATCAGCTGTTCTCCCATTTCTGATTGTACTTTGAATGAATATCTTGAATAGAATTGAGCTCGAGGGTACTAATCATTTCTGCTTGAGGTTGAGCCTTTTAGATTACGGAGAAGAGGGTTGATTCACTGAGAGAGCCTTATCTCTATTACATGTGTTGAGTAGGTGCCTTTTTTTCTTTGAACTCAATGGTCAAAATCTGCATTGCTGTGCCCCCACAAATGTAGCCTTATCGTTCATATCTCTCATCCATGGTTTTAAGTCAAATGATGGTATTATCATTGTTTCTGGAATATGCGAGACAAAAAAGGAAGCACAGCAAACACACCCTAGTCCAGCTTATTGTATGTTAAATCGAGATGTCATTCCCGAATGTTGCCACCGGTTACCTCGTGAGAGTGGGAGAGGGAAATGGTTGTGATCATAAACGAGAACTTACAGTGGCTGAACGTTATAACAGTAACCGGTGACCATCCACATCACCTGGATGGTGAGGCTTGAAACCGCCGTCTTGTCGCAATCAGGCAAAAGACGTGTGCCGAATCAATCATTCGTTAAACTTGCACGATTGGGATCATGCGTACTCGGGGCTTATGGTTGACACAGCAAAGATGCAGCAGGAAGGAATACTGATGCTGCTGCAAGGAAGTACTACTTGCAAATAGAGGAATTTACGTCTGATGAGACCTGAATATTACAGCAATTGTTGCAGCTTCCTAAATAATTTCTCCACAACGGGGAGAAAATTACGGGTCAAACAGTTAGGCGACGTGCTAGTAAGTATAACGTGTATAATATGAGAGCTTTAAAAAGAATTGAATCAGAGATGATTCCCCGCAATGCATTGCATGAATCTAGCTCGGGAGATCCGATCCATGAATCTAGCTGGACGCTACGGGTTTCACCATTGCCATTCTGACGGCTTCCGCATACGTTCTGTGCTGATAGGCCAGCGTCGAGTCGAGCAAGTCCCACAGGGATGTCTTGGGATTCCAGCCTACACTCGAAAACATCATCAACTATACCTCTTACGAGTTCAAGAGGGAACGGATCAACCGTTCAATGTAAATTGGTCATACCAAGTTGTTTATTGATTATGGTCATGTCGGGAATTCGCTTATCGCTGTCGTCGTATCCTTCACCGTAGAACTGCTTGGAACTCACATCGATCGTAGCCGCCTCCAAAGGAGGCTCCCCTGATACTTTTGAATATATCTGCATGGAAGAAGACAAAATAGCATAGGAAAGTTGGGCAAGGATCTGCATGTAGCAATGTCAAACGTATGTGTATGTGCTCGCCGAGTGCCAACACGCACCTGTACCATGATTTCAGCAAGTTGCTTTATGGTGACTTCGTTGTTAGGATTTCCCACATTAAATATGTGGCCATTAGCTCGACCAGGATTTTCCTGAGAGAGAAGATAACAGTTTTGTTCGTTTCGTTGCAAAAGGTAAAAAAGAGAGAGAGAGACAAAAGAAGAGAGAGATTGATACAGACAATCATCAGGAGAACAGCTTCTATGGCATCCTTGATGTAGACAAATGTCCTTTGGGATTGGCCACCGTCGACAAGTTTTAGAGGCTCACGGCGCAGGAGATTCTGCATCACATTAAGAAGAAGAAAAAAAAAAGAAGCAACGGAAATTATGATACCTAAGAGAAATATTTTCTGATGCAACATAAGAGAAATTATGATACATACATTGCTGAAGCATGCCAAAACCCTAGGAACACCCTCGCTAGGACCATCAATTCCAGGAATGAAGTCCATCCTTGGTCCAATCCAATTGAAAGGTCTCACGATGGTGAACTCAAGGCCATTTTCCGCACCCTCAGCTTTAGATGGTCCAAATAAAATGTAAGAACAGGGAATGGTATAGTTTTGTTGCATCCAAACAGAATAGTAAGTAAACACACCATATATCAGTCTCTCGATGAGTTGCTTGGCACACGCATAAGACCATCTCTGCTTCTCGACCGAACCAAAAATGCATGGTGAAGCATCTTCTTTTAGCACATAGAATTCTGATTCCTTTACGATCATGCAATTTCTGGTTACGGGAATGAAAAGAAGAAACAATACTAGTACAACATAGACATGACTTATCATGTAGAAGAGAACTCAATCGGAACCATCTATGTCTGATACCATGAGGAACCAATTATTTCCTTAAGCAGGTAGGTTACTAATAAAAAATGACCAGATATAAAAATCATGAAACAAAGTCATCAAGAGAGTTAATTTCAAGCCACAAATTTTGTCTCTTTAAAGCACATGAAGTCCAACTACATTGGACCTTTTGAAAACAGCGGTTCAGTGCACATAAATCTATTGCAAATTATAATGCTCCTTGCATAGTTCATTATCTTTAAGCCTCAAAAATGATATTAAAGTGATGATTCATGATGAAGAATAAACACAGGATGACTAAACATACGTGAGACTAAGGGTCACCACATCCTCCAAACATATATAATGTATTCCACTGCTATGAACCTAACCTATTAGGCAATGTACAAGTACAAAAATTCAGGGAACTTTAATACATTGTACTAAGATTGTAAGAAATATCAGTTTATTCCGATTTTTTAACACATTTGATTCAATAATTCTGTGGTTCTCATAACTATACAGAATGAAGTATGCAATCACAGTTAATAAAATATCATATTCCACGTATATATTATGTTGTAGTCATGTATAATCTCACCTCAGCGAAAGATTATCTGATTATTTTCTATGTTTTATGCCATTCTAAATGTCAATGAAATTATGAACTAAAAAGAAGACACCTTTGTGTTATTACTGTTTGGTTATGGTGTATAAT
The DNA here is from genome assembly GCA_001649415.1 of Musa itinerans. Taxonomy (NCBI): domain Eukaryota; kingdom Viridiplantae; phylum Streptophyta; class Magnoliopsida; order Zingiberales; family Musaceae; genus Musa; species Musa itinerans. The sequence goes on from LVTN01000003.1 coordinate 1,430,617, forward strand.
ACATTAGTTTCAGGTAGAACATGAAGTCATTTTGATGCAAAAGCGAACATTACCCACAGGTGGTTAGATCACAAGTATTTTGAACGCAATCAAATTGTGATCATTTAATCTAATTAGACAGATCCTCATGAGCATTCACATAATCATCTGTTCGTTTAGATGCAGGAAGTCAAAGGGACGCAACAGGCACCTTTCTCAGAGGATGATCCTTTGGCAGATAGCTCCCTAGTGTTTTCCCATACACTTCACAGGTGGAGAAATGAATGAGGCGCTTGTTGTTCTCCGAACAATACCTGACCTGCACAGCCACGTCCCCAAGATTTCACACAGATGAAGAAAGAGGTACAGGAAAGCCAAAACCGAAGAGAAGAGGGCAGGTAACCCCGAAACTTACAACTGGGAGAGCGTCAATGAAATTGCTATAGATGGTGTCTAATGGACGGGTGTTATAATCCGCTGGGGTGCAGATTGCCGCCAGATTGATCGTCTGTAAAGCGAACAGCTATCAGAATTCCTTGTGAGACAAGAAAACGCGATAACAGACGCAGATCCACTCAATCCATTACACGACGGTTCACCAAGAAAGCAAAAAGTTGCTGCGAATCAAAAGAAAAGATGCGTAGAAGAAAGCAGAGAGACTGTAAAAAAAAATGCCGATCCGCAAGAATCATATAGAACGGAGTGCCAGAGATCCGAAGAATGATTAGGGGCGTGGCGGTTGGCGGCGGGGGGTAGGACGAACCACATCGGACATCTTGATGAGACCCTCGAGCCTGGAGTCGTGCTTGATGTTGAGGCGGTGGAACTCGATGCGGCCGTCCCAGGGGTTGCGGGCCTGCTGCCCGCCGTCTGCGGGCGGCGGCGGCGGGGGGTCGAGGAGGTGCTTGATCTTGTCGTTGTAGACGTCCACGGCCAGCACCGTGTGCGGCGTCTCGGCCATCAGCTTCTCGCAAAGGTGGGATCCGATGAACCCCCCGGCCCCGATCAAGCAGATCGTCATCGGCTTGATCGGGTTGCCGTCGAGATCCAGCCTCGCAGCCGCTGCCATCGTCGGGTCCCCTCAACAGCCTCGCTCTCAATCTGCGCAAGGGATTCGAACAAGAAGAAGAAAGAATCGACGAGAGGATGAGCGGAGGGAGTGGAAGTTTTAGGGAGGCCATAAGAGGAGAGGGGGGAGTTTAAATACCCCACCGCTCTTGCGGTGTTAGGGATGGACGTAAAAGTCGGTGCTTCCCCAACTGCCTCACAAACATCAACAAAAAGGTTTATTTGGACAATCATTTATTTTTTATGTGTATAATCCTTAAAAATTAAAATATGAATTGAATGATTAGTGAGGGCATCTTTTTCATTTTTACGATTTATTAAATATATCAACGAATTATCCTCTAATTTTTATTAAAAAATAGAAAGAAAAATTGCACTGTATAGGAAATTTTAGGCCATTTTAATTCTATAATTCTATAATTTTAAAGCGAAAACATATTAGAGAAAAAGAGAAACGAGGAAAATTGTCCGAATTCTATAAATAAATAAATAAAATGAAAATTTCATGAATAGATGCACTCTGAATACTTATATGAGATTTGATACTGAATCCAAGTGATCTCCTATACTACTGCATGGCGGAGACATAGTTGGAATCCAAATGATGTATCAGTAGAGACGAAGGAACGAGAGAAGATTAGTAGGCGACAGCAAATTTCTGCAATTTCTTCAAGACTGATCATGGAAATTTCCAGAGTAACTTTCAGTGATGTGGTACATATTCTCTTTCTTAAACATAGGATGAAGAAACATAATATGCCATCTTAGCTTAAACAAGAACAAAAACGGAGAAGATGGCATAATCCCAAGGAGAAGTCCACAGAGCAGTGAATTCAAAAGCCTAACATCCTTTACCGGGGCAGAAAAAGTCTAACATCCTTTGGGGTAAAGCTAGAAGACGATCAGAGGTTATCACGGAAGGAGAAGGTGTGAAGCAGAGAACAGATATAAATCAAAGTAAATGCATGCCTCTTTCGAGTCTTGACTGTCAAAGGCTGCCATAAGTGCAAGCTGTAGAATCTTTTTCTGGCCCTCCTCGAAGCTACACAGCACATTTGCCTTGAATTTCTGACACGGGTAAAGATGCTTCTGTGGAACTCGAGTGCAGTGAGTTATGAGAGTCATACGCACAGAACAACAAAATAAGGTGGCTATCTCAGCACATTCGACTGAGGAGCTACCTATATCTCTTCTTTAACTTGTAGAAGCCCAGCTACAGAGAAGAAATCCAAGGTTTATGCTGTAAACAAGTTGTAAATGTTTCTTGATGGTGTTTGAATGATACATCACATCACATTGGTGGAGAGGAGGAAAAGACAGCAGGAGAAACTAAAGTACAAAAATTAAGATCCCATTTGATGCTGAAGCTTGTGTAAGCAAGCCATGAGTACTTCCATCTCCTCAGGAAACGCTGTTGAGTCCCATACATCCTGACCACAGAGTCTTCAACAATCTCTTCTGCAAACATCATATCAACAGGTATTTGGTCTATACATATGTATATATATATATACTGGAATAAATAAGATCTGCGTATGGGAGGCAGGCATGGGAGTGAGCGATAGTGATACCCTTTTGGGCTTTTGGTGGAGGAGTTCAGGTGGGATCTTGTACAGGTCCTCATCCACAGCCTTGGGAGCTCTTCTAGGCCTTCTTGGGGTGATTTGGAGTGTCAAATCACTGGCCCTTTCTTGCTTCATCTGCTGTTCTTTCCCAAGGTGCTTCTCTCCTCCTCCATGACCACCCTTCTTGACCTAAAACCGCATGGTAAGACCTGGTTGAAAGCTGAAAAGATTAGGGTGATGAGTGCGTACCTTTCTGTGGTGGTGGTGATGGTAAGCTGGTCTCACTTGTGTTGACACTTTAAAGAGATCGCCATCCTCGCCAAAGTAATGCCGTCCGATCAACCCAGCCTGCACTGCTGACTCGAAGTACTGGGTGATGGGAAGCTCGTCGCAGTGATCCCAACACCCAAACGCTGGAAATTGGTGACTCTTCGTCATGCTCTGTAACCACAACTAAACACAAACATCAGACCAAGCTTCAGCATGCAACAAAAAACCTCTCGCATTATAACTTACCGGTAGCAGCAAAACTGCGAGCAGCGATGTAGGAAATGTGGAAGCAATAGAGGTTATATAAGAGAGAGAGAGAGAGAGAGATAGAGGAACGAAGAAGTAATAGTAGTAGGAGTAGGGAGAGGTCTTTATGAGAAGGACAAGCCAAGAAGTGGTTTGGCTTCTTTATGAGGGGAGGTAGGAAGGTCACTGATTGCCACCAAAGACGGCCGGTTCTCTGGCTCGACTGCCTTTTCCCAAGGCCAACAGTCATGGATCTTTTGCACACTCCAAGAGAGAGAGAGAGAGAGAGAGAGAGAGAGAGAGAGAGACGGAGAGAGAGAATAGGACTACTCGAGCATAGGTGGCCACGGTGTTGACGTTTTGGCCATCTTCTCGGTTCTCCAGTTAGGTCAAGAGGGGCCACCCATTGGCGAACCATTCTTTACCTCGGTCGCCATGCACAGTCACGTGAAACCTCGACCCTCCCTTTGAATTGATGAGGTCGACGCAGTCAGTCTCTCACTGACTCACAGCATGTATAAATAATAATGGAGGGAGAGAGAGAGAGAGAGAGAGAGAGCCTTAAGATCAATAGGCTACTGTAGTTTTGCCATACACACGTAGATTTTGTACAACTTTAATGGTGATGATGACTGTAAGGAAGACTCAGCTATCTATATATATAGCTTTTCTGTTCTTGGATTTGGGACCTAATGCATCATGCATGGATCTTTATCTAAATGTGTGCAAGAATTTATTTACACGCAAATTTAAGAATAGATTTATGTATATGCACTTAGAATAATTTACTTTTAATAATAATATAAAAAATAATCATCTAACTCGACACGTGATAGTCATGCCACCAATACGTCATGTCAGTATAATCAAAATAAAAAAATTAGATTTTTTTTTGTTATGATGAATATTTTCCTATTTATTTTTTTTATTTTGATCTTTTTCTTAGAAAATTATTTTTGAAAGATTACTTTTGTCTCTATCTATATCTTAGATTGAAACAAATTATTATAATTTGTTCGGGCCTAGGGACAATTAAAAGATCGAATTCTCTCTACCTCATGAATCGAAAGTTTAACTTAGCGTCGGAACCCAAGCTTATCCAACGATAATAACAAATAAAGAGATAATATCCCCACCAATTGTGAGGATAGAGGTAGGTATAAGTGTATGAAGTACCACAAAAGACATGAAAGTCAGGAATCATATCCATCACCAAATTAACAAACCCACTGACATGCATGTGGGAGATTAGTCACTAAAGGAATGTTGGGCTGACAGCCCATGAGTTTAGCTCATAGCTCACTTCTCTTGTAACTTAAACCTAGATCTAATAAGGATGGTGTGGTGGCTACAAAATAGAGCCAGAAAACTACAGTAACATGGGCAGAAAATTATTCAAAAAGAGGAGAAAATGATAGAAAAACAAGAGAAGGAAAGGGAAGAAGATAAGGACAACACAGAGAGACTGTTCTCAATCATCTAGGTAGTACTCTCATATCAGGTTAGATCAGATCTATAGTAGATTCTTACTGTAATTACTTGAGGAGATTTTGGATATTATGCATAGTGACGTAATTCTTGTATCATAGTTATTCTATTATGATTATTGCTTGGGTTTTGGGCAAGAGACTTTAAGATTTGTATATTCATTATTCTTATAGTGTATTTTCTCTGGTTTGCCCCATGATTTTTATCTTTCACGTTGGAGGGGTTTTCCACATAAATCTTGGTGTTCTATTTTATTGTGATTTCATTTAATTCTGCTATGTGTTATGACATACTTGTATTTATTCGTATATAAAGTTCATTTCTCTGTTTATCCCATCAACTGGTATTAGAGTAAGATTTTTTGGTGATTTAATTTTTTGTGTTCGAACATGGAGGTCGGAAGTGTTTCTCGTATGATTATCTTGAATGAAAATAATTAGATGATATGGAAACCAAGAATAGACAATCTTTTGTATTACAAAGATTTATATAGACTTTTGTAAAGGGATAGTGCAGAGCTCGCAACTATAACAGATAATGAGTGGAAGAGGTTGGATCGAAAAACGATCGGGTTTATTCGATAGTAGCTCGATGACAGTATCTTTTATAATGTTTCTACTGAAAGTTATACATATTCTTTTTGAAAAAAATTAGAAGGTCTCTATAAAAGAAAAACAACTAGCAACAAAGCTTTCTTGATCAAAAAACTTGTAAACCTAAAATATAAAAAAAGGTGCTTCTATTGCTAAGCATTTGAATAAAATACAAGGTATTACTAAACAGTTATCCTTTATGAAAATATCTCTTGATGTTGAGTTGCATGCGTTGTTACTTCTTAGTTCATTACCAGAAAGTTGGGAGATACTTATGGTTTCCCTCAATAATTTTACGCTAGATGGTGTTGTTACAATGAGTCAAGTAACAAACAGTTTGTTGAATGATGAGTTGAGAAGAAAGAATTCAATAATATCTCAAAATAATTCACAGAGACTTATCTCAGAATAATTCCAAGCTGGATAGTAAAACAAAAGAATGTATTTTTCTTGGGTACTTACATGATCAATTTAGTTGCAGACTTTAAAATCCAGGAAAGCAAAAGGTGTTTAGAAGCAGATATATGGTCTTCTTTGAGAATATAACCTTTGAGGATTTGAAAAAGAAGGCACCAGCTCAGACTTCTAAAGAAGGATTAATAGATTATAACCTAGTTACTCCTACAGTATATCAGGATAATGGGAGAGATGTGTAGGAAGATGGTGTAGAGCCCGATGTTGATCTACCTACAGGATATGTTAAGCAAGAAGTTGGGGAGCAACTTTCCATAGAATCTCAGTTGAGAAGATCTTCTAGACAATGTCAACCTTCCAAAATATACTCTATAGATGAGTATGTAATGCTTATTCTAGAGAGTTACCAGGAAGCAGTTGAAAGTGAGCAGAAAAAGAAATGGTTAGTTATTATGCAGGAAGATACCAGGAGGTAAATGCAGAATGAATTTCGAAAAAAAAACTAGTAGTATAGTTGTATTTGTTAGAATAAATTTTTCGGATAGAAAAGGAATGAACTCGCGATAATACTTCAATAAGATCGAAAAATAGCTCACTACAAAGTTTAAAATCATAAAGGGATACAAAGAGTTCACTACCCCAAATAAATTATACAAGGATATAGAACTGAAAAATAAAAGACTCAACTCAAGAAAGCATCCAAGAGGTACAGAGTTTAAGAGAACTCCAAAAGAGCTTTTGCCAATATTATCTATTTCTCTAAAACCTTTGTAACCCCTAAACACCAAAATAAGTACTAATACATGAAACAACCCTTCATGCTTAGGGAATCTCAAAATTAAGTGTTTTACGGCTAGTAACCAATTTTTTTAATGCATTCCTTGGTCATGAAGAAAAATACCTTAAAACAGCTATAACTTTATCTAAGGAATATGCTTATGAGTTGTCATATTTAAGTGGGTTAAGTTGAAAAATATGAGGTAACATTTGTTGGGAAATCTTGGGGCGATATCATATGCGCAGCAGAAGAACAAAAAATAAAATCCCCTATTCCTAAAGAGATGTTCATCGTAGTGCAAAGATTTATGCGTAAAAATCCACGAAATTTAAAACCGCGTAAAGAGTAGATTGTGTTACATAGGGAGATCGTATATTCTTGAATCCTTACAGATCTCTAGGAGAGGGTGAAGGAGGTCAAGTGTCCTCATCTCTAGTGGTGATCCACACAGTAAGGCTACGACGACGCTCTTTAAAACTCCAGACTTTCTTTGAGGTGGAGAGGGGGAGGAGAATAGGAGAGGCAAGTAAAGGCTCTAGCCTATGAACCACTGAATCTCTCCTATTTATAGAGGTCCCATGTCAACTTAACCCTAATGGATCCTCCCATATTGGGTATTGGATCTTTATTCAACTACCCAAGCCTCTTAGATTAGTGGATCTCTATCCAATAATCTTTTATGGGCTCTTATTGGATCTCATCCATAGGATCTAATAATTCAGGGGCTTACTGGATATCCAATAAGATAGGAGCTCCGACGGATATCTCATATCCGAACCTCTACTCATCGTAGTGCCTGCCATATGTGTGTGACCCTCTAGGCTCAATATCGAGCTGACCGTAAGTCATACATGTCAGAACTCCTTCTAGCTCAGTGAGTTATTATCTTCATAATAATTCACTCGACTTATCGACTATGGACGTACTAGGCCACTACGCCGCAGTCTCTAGACGATATAAGGGAATCCAATCCATTGGACCTGTCTATCCTCAGTTACTGTGTACCTATAGTCCCCCATCCATATAATATCCTAGAGACTGTATATTGGGTATGGTGCTGTCAGACCCATATGGTTTCTACTCGAGTCGCGCTCTAATTGGATTCTCCCGAAGAACTCTTTCTCTCTCAATTCGAATGACCATGACCAGAGATTTGTCTTTGCAAGAACACATGGGATATTCCTCTCATAACGCCAAGAGTGGATGATCCTCTATCGACACTCAATAGCCCTCGTAAGGTCGATTGCCACTCTCAATGATTGGTTGTACTAGATCTGGGATACCCAAACCTATAAGTCCGGTATCAAAGAATGGAGCACTCATACAGGATATCCTTAGTGTCTCAAGTCTAAGGACCAGATACACCACTAGGACTACGAAATCGGTGTTTGACAATAAGGTATCATCAACCATCCAGCATTCCGTAAGCGGATCAATCAGTGAACTCATTCTCCAATGAGCACTTGTACTGTATCCATAGTGTCCCCACACAAGCAGTTATGAGACTAGCTACATCCATCATATAAATGGGTATATAGCACACCAATCTGTCCGGTTATCTCGATGTCCCTCTCGAGTAACCTATGATCGAAATTATTTAGGATTTGTGTTTAAAGGTGAATCGGTCTCATTATCGTGATCTCATCACGATCTGATTCTTACTGCACAGATCCAAGGACATCACAATATATACATGCATATATGTAATAGTCAATATAAAGTGATAAATGCCAAAATATAATAAGCAAAAAGATTTTGTGTCAAGTCACACGTGCTATCACTCACGTGATTGGCTTGCTGGGCACCTATGACTAGCAACATTGTGGGCTGAAAAAAATACCATAACATCAGCAAGGTCCATATGAGAAGATTGTAGCAAATTAGGCACTCTCGAGTCATACCAAGAAGTAGTTGAAAGTGAGTAGAAAAAGAAATGGTCAGTTGCTATGCAGGAAGAGATGAATGCTCTGTAGAAGAACCACACTTACGATTTGGTGCAACTACCAAAGAGAATAGATGCCTTGAAGAATAAGTGGGTTTTCAGGTTGAAGATTCAAGAATATTGTTCTCAACCAAAGTACAAAGCTAGATTGATTGTAAAAGGCTTTGGTTAAAGGAAATGTATTAACTTTGAAGAGATTTTTTTCTCATATTATTAAAATATCTTCTATTCGTGTTGCTTTTGGTATTGCTGTTAGCTTGGACTTGGAGGTTGAGTAGTTAGATGTGAAGATAACTTTCCTTCATGGTGATTCGGAGGAGAAAATTTATATGGAGCAACCAAAAGGCTTCAAAGTCAAAGGTAAAGAAAATTTTATCTACAAGTTGAAGAAGAGCTTATATGGGCTGAAGCAAGCTCTAAGATAGTAGTACAGAAAGTTTGATTCATTTATAACTGAAAATAAATATAAAAGAATGGCTTCAGATTATTGTGTGTACATCAAACGATTTAGTGAAGATTTTATTATTCTCTTACTTTATGTTGATGACATACTTATCATTGGGAAAGATATATTTACAATTGACAGGTTGAAGAAGGAACTAAGTGAGTCTTTTGCAATGAAGGACATGGGGCCAGCAAAGTAAATACTGGACATGTAGATTTTTCATGACAGAAAATACAAGAAGATTTTGTTGTCACAAGAGAAATACATTGAGAAGATATTGAAAATGTTTAGTATGAGCAATGCAAAGCCAGTTGGTTCTTCTCTTGTAGGTTACTTCAAGTTGTACTCAAAATAGAGTCCGTTAAATGATGAAGAGAATGAGAAAATGTAAAAGGTTCCTTATGCTTCAGTAGTTGAAAGTTTAATGTATGCAATGATATGTAGAAGGCCGAACATCACATATACAGTGGGTGTAACTAGCATATTTCTTGCAAATCCAAGCAAAGAGCACCGGACAGTAGTAAAGTAGATTTTTAGATATCTCAAAGAAATGAACCATTTGTTTAAACTTTGGAAATGGACCATTTGTGTTAACAAGTTACACAGATACATATATGACAAAGATATTGAAACGAGGAAGTCCACATCAGGTTTTATACTTACTTTTGTAAGGAGAGCTGTGTTATGACAATCAAGATTACAAAAGTACATCGCTCTCTCAACCACAGATGTATAATATATTGTTGCTATAGAGGTTTGCAAAAAAATATTATGGATGAAAGAATTTTTACAAGAATTGAGGCTGAAATAGAAAAACTATGTGGTAAATTATAACAGCCAGAGTGTCATCCATTTGTGTAGGAACCCAATTTTTCATTCCAAATCAAAGTATATATATGTCAGATACTATTGGATTTGAAATGTACTTGAAGAGAAGCAGTAATAACTTTAGAAAATTCATACATATGATAATGAAGTAGACATGTTGACAAATACCTTACCAAAAGAAAGGTAGGAGATATGCCGACAATTAATCGACATAGTTTCACATTGAGGAGTTATGAGACAACCTCCCTTATGGGCTGAAGGGGGAGGTTGTTGGGCTGACAGCCCATGAGTTTAGCCCATAGTGGACTTTAATAACCCATAGCCTACCTCTTTTTTAACCTAAACCTAGATCTAATAAGAGAGATGTGGTGGCTGCGAAATAGAGACAAAAAATTGTAGACGTGATTCAAAAATAGAAGAAAATGATAGAAAAATAAGAGAAGGAAAGGGAAGAAGGTATTGACAACACAGAGAGACTATTCTCAATCATTTAGGCAGTGTTTTCATCTCAGTAGATTTGATATACAATAGATTCTTACTGTAATTACATGGAGAGATTTTGGATATTATATATAGTAACATAATCCTTGTATCTCAGTTATTCTCTTGTGATTGTTGCTTGGGTTTTGGGCAAGAGACATTGAGATTTGTATATTCATTATTTTTATAGTGGATTTTCTCTGGTTTGCCTCATGATTTTTATCCTTTACGTTGGAGGAGTTTTTCACGTAAATCTTAATATTATATTTTATTATGATTCTATTTAATTTCGTTATGTGTTACAAGTTGTATTTGTTCGTATACAAAGTTAATTCATCTGTTTGACTTTTATTTGACACCTGACTCGACAACTGATACTAAGCAGACGCATGCAATCCCATACTCGACACCATTCATGACAACAACTGCAGACTAGAGCTGTTTGCGTCTGCGTTGTTGTCCACTACATGAAAGGGAAACACGAAGGAGGCGCTGCAGCAGCTGCTGCGCTCTCGATCGGTGCTTCTTTCAGGAAATCGCCGTGCTCGGAGAAGAACTCCACCTTCTCCAACATCTTCTCATGCTCCATCTGTCAAATGGTCAGAAGCAATTCATCAAACACCACAGAAACACACACACATACATAATGGGATGGAATTATGGGTTTCTCCTACCTCAACAATACAAGAGGAGGACGTAATGCTAATATCTTCATATCAATCGCAATTTTAAGGAAAACAATGTACAGACATTTGTGTTCTATTTGATTTCATGGCAAGACAAGTTTTTGGTTACGGAAGCAATGATACAATAATTCATTATTTTATTGGTTTAGATATTTTTTTATTCAATATGCATCATTTGGAATAATATTTTTTTTTGAAGTAAGGCATGTATAAGTTCCAAAATTAAATATTAAAACTTATAAATGTATTGATAATTGAGAATATCCTTGTACCAAATGTAGAGCGACACCTAACAGCCACCAGGGAATTGACGTTGAATGACTGACTTAGATAGGGAGAAAGGTTGATCCGGTAGACATCACAAGATTGACTCCGTGTCGTCCGGATTATATCGGTCGGCGCCGTGTGACAGAAGTCCGCATAGGTCGACCTGTGCCGTCAGGAACCTATGGGTCAACTGCTCATATTGTCGCGTCAAACAGGACAACAACCCGTGCACCTTTAAGTCGGCTCCATAGGTATAAAAGCCGACCCCCTAACCCAGAGAAGGGGATCAAACTCTTTACACTACAAAGAAAACCACTTACTAATTTAAGGATTGAAGGGCTCAAGTTGGGAATTCCCCCTCCCAATATCGACATGTTGTGTAGGAATGTGGCATAGGCAAGATGACTCAAGTCTACCTTAGGAATCCCCAAGAGCCAACTCCCCGACCCGATCTCGTTTCTCTAGCCTCCCCCCAAGAATCCAATCTTGCACTTTCAAGATAGGACTAAGCCTAATCAATTCCTAGGCCACGACATAAAGATACATAACAATTGGATAAATGTTGGAGCTTATAGATATATTGGATCTTTTCCTAATAGCTTAGGCTCTTGGGATTACTGGTCACTCAATTAAAATTTTATCAACTATAATTTAGAATCATTATTGAACTTGTCATAGGATTTAAGATGCGAAAACTGCTGCTGCTTGGATTCGACTCCTCCATTGGCTTCAACTACAAAAACCTGGTCACCTTCCTCCAGTTTTGGACCTGTAGCTCCATCCAATTCTCATGTTGCTGTCGTTTAAGCCTCATATAAAACACATGCCTTTCGTGTACCCATAGCTGCATAGTCATGAGTTCCTTCAACCTCGCTACTGCTCCATTCTTTCTAAGATTATGAACGAAAGTATTTCTTGAACGATTGATATGAACAATCTAAGTACATTGTCAGAACTCGCCTGAGTAAGAATGTCGTTACAAAGATTCTTAAGTGACCAACGAGAAGGCGAGGAACGATTAAGTATGTTGATGGACTCCATAGAGTCAGATTTCATCACAAAGTTGGAAAGACAAAATTGTTTTGCCAAGCGAAAACCATACAAAATAACACAACATTCAGTATACATGCAATTGTGACTCTATCACTATTGGCAAAGTAGAATTCAAAACATGCAAAATAACTTGTATCAAAAAAGGACTCACTGGATGCACGGTTGTTGAATCTATAATTATTTTTTGTTCTTCCAAAGGAACCCTAATGAAGTGTTGATAGCGGACACAAGCAAAGAAGAGGAAACTTTATCCGTGTCGCTACCTTTTTAAAGCCAAACACCATTCCGCCAATTGGGCATCACTTGAAAAGTTACCACAAGATGGCGTTGAATAAGAATCCAAAAAGATTTGACAAACTCACAATTAAAGAATATGGGAGAGGAGTTCTCTTGGAGATGACAAATGTGACAAACATCAATTTAACAATGGAGAAGTATAGATAAAATCAGCAATGTAGAAAGGTGATTCTAAAATAGTTTTCACAAGAAAATTTTAATTTTTAGAAGAATATTAAGATTCCAAACTACTTTCTACCCATCTCATCTGTCCTCTTTGTAGGTGGTCTCCTCTTTTAGGTATCTATAAATGCTTTTTGGAGGATGCTAAAAGAGTGGAGACTCCAAACTTAAGTACCATCATAAAATCAACAGAGAGATATTTTAGTGACAAGGTCCGGGTGAAAAAAAATATTAAGCAAGGGTAAGTTTCAAGAATTATCATAGATCAAGTCAGAGACAATAGAAATGAGAGAAATCATAATAGTTTGATTTGTCTATAATTTGATTTTGGATATCAGAAGCTTGTTATAGGAAAGGAATGTGCAAAGATAATTGAGAAAAGCTAAATGTATGCTTTGTTTGTTTTTATAGATTTGATATTTTGATGATATTCTAATCTTCAGGCTACAAATAGACCACCATGTTGGATTGGCTTGTATGTGTGTTTCTAGAAGAGAGAGAGAGAGAGTGGATAAAGTGATTCTAATCAAAGATGAGAGATGTTTGTGATAGGATATAAAGAGAAATAACTTTTGTATATGAACAAATACTAATAGGCCATAACATGTAGGAGAATTAAATGGAACCATAATTAAATAGAATACCAAGATATACATGGAAAACCCATTCAATATGAAGGGTAAAAACCACGGGGCAAACTAGAGATAATCCACTATAATAATAATGAATATATAAATCTCAATCTCTTGCCCAAAATCCTAGCAACAATCACAAGAGAATAACTGGGATACAAGGATCATGACACTGTGCATAATATCTAAATCCTTCCTAATTCTCTCCAAGTAATCACATTAAGAATCTACTGTAGATTTGATCTAACCTGAGATGAGAACACTGCTAGATGATTGAGAACAGTCTCTCTGCGTTGTCCTTATCTTATTCCCTTTCTTTCTCTTATTTTTCTGCTTTGTTCTCCTCCTTTTCTTTGGAATCACATGGCTGCAACCTTCTCTCTCTGCTTATCTTATCTTTAGTTTGCTCTGTGGTTTTTACCCTTCACATTGAAGGGGTTTTCCACATATATCTTGGTGTTCTATTTGATTGTGGTTCCATTTAATTCCATTGCATGTTATGGCCTACTAGTATTTGTTCATATACAAAAGTTATTTCTCTTTCTATCCCATCAACTGGTATCCCAAGACTGATGGGATAAACTAGAGATAATCCACTATGAGAATAATGAGTATACAAATCTCAATCTCTTGCTCAAAATCCTAGCAACAATCACAAGAGAATAATTGGGATACAAGGATCACGTCACTGTGCACAATATCTAAATCCTCCATAATTCTCCCCAAGTAATCACAGTAAGAATCTACTATGATTTGATCTAACCTGAGATGAGAACACTGCTAGATGATTGAGAACAGTATCTCTACGTTGTCCTTGTCTTCTTCCCTTTCTTTCTCTTCCTTTTTCTTCTCCTCTTTGCTGCTGCAAAGATCACCACGTTGCTACAGTTTTTCTCCCAAAAACGCAGCCACCTTCTCTCAAAACGCAGCCTCCACACCCCCCCTTATATTGATCTAGGGTTAGGTCAAAGGGGTGTGGGCTGATAAAGCCCATCATGGGCCGAACCCACTATGGGCTGTCAGCCCAACAACCTCCCCCTTCAGCCCACAAGGGAGGCTGTCCCATGACTCCTCAATATGAAGTAATGCTGACCAGCTGTCGGCATATCTCCTGTCTTTCTTTTGGTAAAGTTTTTGTCAACATGTCTGCTCCGTTGTCATCTGTGTGAATTTTCTGAAGTTGCAACTGTTTCTCTTCAAATACATTTCTAATCCAATGGTATCTGACATCTATATGCTTTGACTTGGAATGAAACATTGGGTTCTTACATAAATGGATGGTACTTTGACTATCACAATGCACCACATAATTTTTCTATTTCAGCCTCAATTCTTATAAGAATTCTTTTATCCATAACATTTCTTTGCATACCTCTGTAGCAGCAATATATTCTGCCTCTGTGGTGGAGAGAGCAATACACCTTTGCAATCTAGATTGCCATGACACAGCTCCCCCTGCAAAAGTAAGTATATAACCTGATGTTGACTTCCTCGTATCTATATCTCTTGCCATATCTGCATCCGTGTAACCTGTCAACACAGGTGGTCCACCTCCAAAGCTTAAACAACCTTAGAGCTCCATCTGAGATATCTAAAAATCCACTTTATTACTGCCCAGTGCTCTTTGCCTGGATTTGCAAGAAATCTGCTAGTAACACCCACTGCATATGTGATGTCCGGCCTCGTACATACCATCGCGTACATTAAACTTCCAATTGCTGAAGCATAAGGAACCTTTTGCATCTTCTCCTTCTTCTCATCACTTGACTGACTCTGTTCTGAGCACAACTTGAAGTGACCTGCAAGAGGAGAACCAACTGGTTTTACATTGCTCATACTGAACCTTTCTAATACCTTCTCGATGTATTTCTCCTGTGACAACCAAATCTTCTTGTTTTTCCTATCACGGGAAATCTGCATGTCTAGTATTTGCTTTGCTGGCCCCATGTCCTTCATTGCAAAAGACTCACTCAATTCCTTCTTTAACCTATCAATTTTAGACATATCTTTTCTAAGAATAAGCATGTCATCAACATAAAGTAAGAGAATAATAAAATTTTCACCAAACCATTTGATGTACATACAATGATATGAAGCCGTTCTTTTGTATCCATTTTCTGTCATAAATGAATCAAACTTTCTGTACTACTGTCTTGGAGTTTGCTTTAGCCCATACAAGCTATTCTTCAACTTACAAACAAAGTTCTCTTTACCTTTGACTTTGAAGCCTTTTGGTTGCTCCATATAAATTTTCTCCTGCAAATCACCATGAAGGAAAGCTGTCTTCACATCTAACTGCTCAACCTCCAAGTCTTGGCTAGCAGCAAGACCAAGAGCAACACGAATAGAAGACATTTTAACAACAGGAGAAAATATCTCTTCAAAGTCAATACATTTCTTTTGACCAAAGCCTTTCATAACCAATCTACCTTTGTACTTTGGTTGAGAATAATATTCTTGAGTCTTCAACCTGAAAACCTACTTGTTCTTCAAGGCCTTCATTCCATTTGGTAGTAGCACCAAATCATAAGTGTCGTTCTTCTGAAGAGCATCCATCTCTTCTTGCATAGCAACTAACCACTTCTCTTTTTGCTCACTTTCAACTGCTTCCTGATAACTCTCTGGTTCACCTACATCAGTAAGCATCACATACTCATCTGTAGAGTATCTTCTGGAAGGTTGACGTTGTCTAGAAGATCTTCTCAATTGAGGTTCTACTGGAACTTGCTCTTCAAATTCTTCTTGGTCAACATGTCCTGTAGGTAAATCAACATCAGATTCTACACATCTTCCTGCACATCTCCCCTATCACCCTGATATACTGGAGGAATAATTGGGTCACAATATGCTAATCCTTCTGCAGAAGTCTTGGCTGGTGCCTTCTTCTTCAAATCCTCAAAGGTTTGATCCTAAAAGAAGACCACGTCTCTGCTCCTAAACACCTTTTGCTTTTCTGGATTCCAAAGCCTGTAACCAAACTAATCATGTGAGTAACTAAGAAAAATACATTCTTTAGTCTTACCATCCAGCTTGGACCTCTCATTATCTGGAACATGTGCAAATGCACGACAACCAAACACTCTCAAATGCCTATAGGAAACATCTTTCCCTGACCATACACACTCTACAACATCACCATCTAGGGTTGTACATGGTGACAATTTAATCACATCAACTACAATCTTCAAAGCCTGATCCCAAAACCTTTTGGGTAGCTTGGCCTATGAAAGCATACATCTGATCTTTTCCATGATGGTGCGGTTCATCCTCTCTACAATTGCATTATGCTGAGGTGTACCAGGAACTATCATCTCATGTTGGATCCCATGTGACCTGCAATAATCATTAAATAATCCTGTGTACTCACCACTATTATCTGATCTAATGCATTTCAATTGTCTTTTTGTCTCCCTTTTAACCCTGACATGAAACTCTTTGAAGACATTAATAACCTAATCTTTGGTCTTCAAAGCATAGGCCCAAACTTTCCTAGAAAAATCATATATAAAAGTGAC
>LVTN01000003.1:1455986-1475229 GCA_001649415.1 Musa itinerans
GTGGTCTCGGGCGACATGAGGCCGAGGAGCACGTCTCGGGCGGGCAGGCCGCGTAGAGGAGATGGTCTCGGGCGACATGAGGCCGAGGAGGTACTTGGTTTGGACCATCAAAGAAGCGATGTTTGGACACGGGCGGGGGGGTCTTTTTCCCGCCCGCGCATGAGTCGAGGAGACAGTCACTTTTGGGGGTCGCCAGTTTTCGAGAATGAGAGGACCAGGGTTTCCGCACTCGCACTGCGCGCCCCACGTCCGCCACGTCAGGTCATATTTATGGCCGAGTGACGTTCGACCTGCCTGAAGTGATGTGTTCCAGGAGAGGAAGGGTCGTTTTTGGCGGGACCTTGCCTACAAATAGCGTATAGTTGGCTTTCTGCGCGTCTCTCTACTTGCATT
The DNA here is from genome assembly GCA_001649415.1 of Musa itinerans. Classification (NCBI taxonomy): domain Eukaryota; kingdom Viridiplantae; phylum Streptophyta; class Magnoliopsida; order Zingiberales; family Musaceae; genus Musa; species Musa itinerans. The sequence continues at coordinate 1,456,380 of LVTN01000003.1, forward strand.
CGCTCAGTTGCTTCTTCGGACCATATCGCTTCATCCGAATCGGCTGTCCTCCTACTCCTTCCCAAGTTCGGTAAGGATGGCTTCCCCTTCTTCCTCGTCCTTGCCTTCTTCCACTTTCTTCTCTGGCAATCTTGGCAAGAAAGCATTACTGTCGAGCCCCAATTTGTCATTCGACGAGAAAGCGGCTCGGGCCCTCGAAGCCTTAATGTGGCCACACGACATCGACTCCACTGTGAGCGAGTCGTCGCTTGGCTACCTCCGGGGTCGTTACGGTATCCCGGAGGAATTTGAACTTGTTGCCCCCGAGCCAGGGCAGCGGGCGTATGACCCTATCCCAAAGGATTTTGCCCTAACCCTAGACGCCCTTGAGGCTGGGCTACGCCTTCCCCTGCACCCTGTCATCAGTTCTTGTATCGCGTGGTGGCGCATTTCCCTGTCACAGATGGCGCCGAACTCCTGGCGTTTCTAGGGGAGTGCCACTACGCCAATATTACCCCGACCCGATCCCTCTTCCTCTCCTACTTCGGTCTTTCCAAGGGTTCGGGGGGTTACTATTTATCTGCCCGAGCGGGCTTCCGGGTTAGCGGGGCTCCTTCCAGTAACAAGGGATGGAAGGTGCGGTTCTTTTACGTTTGCCGTTCGGAGGACTGGGGGTTCGGGCTTCGGTGGGCAGCGTGTGTGATTGACAACACCGCCCCGGTCCTAAACGATGAGGAGCGTAGGGATCTTCAGCGGCTTAAGGAGATTCTTCCAGCCTCTCGAGTCATCCGGAAGATGACCGAGGCGTGGCTGGTCGAGGCGAGTCTTAGCCCGGCGCCTCGAGGTACGGTGGTAGTGGGTAGTGCTAGGGTTTTCTGAAAGGTTGTGTTTTCATTGTTCTAACCAACGTCGGTGTTTTCTTGCAGAGATGGTGAACCTCGCTGCTGTGCGTGGGGGGCGTTCTTCATCAGCCGCATCTCCGCACCCCCCGACCGAGCCGAGGGTCGGCTCGGAAGCAACGCCGGTAGAAGTTGAGACTGCTCATCCTCAGAAAAAGGCTAAGACCGTCGTCCAGAAGAAGCCAGATCTACCGGCGACTCGGCCCAGAGAGGTCGTTGTTGAATCGGGATGCGCGACCGACGGCGGATCCTTGGTCGGGGCGAGGCTGGCCCGAGTAATGAGAGGGCCGGGAAGGCGCCTCGGGAGCCATCCATCCACGACCTGTGTCGCCTTCCTGCGGGTGCGCCAGACGAGCCTTACCAAGCTCAGGTGATGAGCGAACTCCCAATGGGCCAACCGTCCGATCTACTGGCGGCTCGGTGGGCGGGCCTAACCTGCGGGACCCGGGTATGGGCTGACGGGGAGGTTGCAGCCTCCTTTGCCCGTGATGGGCTTCATCCCGACATGGCTCAGGATATGTACACCATGCCCTCAGAGGTTTTGGTTGACAAGTCTGCCAAGTCGTTGCTGTGGGTAAGTGTCTCACCTTCGGGCTCCTACTCCTACCCGAACGGCACTTGTTCTGACCTTTCTTCTCACAGGGCCAGCATTATACTGTGGCACTGATGGACCGCGTGCGCGACGCGGGTCGGGCCCTTGACATTCTGAGCGACCGCAATGCCGAGCTGCGTAGACTGATCGAGGAGGTCCGCGTGGGGGCGGCCCTAGAGGCGGTCGCAGCGACCGAGCAGCGCACCTCGGAGCTGGAGGCGGAGGTGTCGTGCCTTAAATCCGAGGCGTCGGCAGCCGAGCAGCGTACCTCAGCGCTAGAGGTGGAGGCCCTACGCCTCAAATCCGAGGCGAAGGCGGCTGAGGAATAGAACAACGAGCTGCAAAAGCTCCTTAGGGTGACCTGAACCGAGGCACGCCTAGCTCGGAACGAGGCGGTCACCCTTACTAAAAAGCTGGAGGGGGCGATTGCTGAGGCAAAGGGGGCCACCGAAGCCCTGGCCGCTGAAACAGAGCAGCGGCCAGAAAAAGATAAGAAGCTGATTGAGGTCTACAAACAGTCCTTAGGGTTCCAGCTCGGCCTCGTGCGGTCGGGGCAGGTTACATACGAATATGGGTACCGCATTGCCCTGGCCTGATTCAAGGCGCGCCACCCTGACCTAGAGGTCGAGGAAAATCCTTTTGCCTCCTGCCCCGAAGACCCAAGCGTCGACATGCCCAAGGAGGTTCCCTTCGACGACAGTGCTGACGCTCCCGAGAAATAATGCAGTTCTGTATTTTTCTTCTATCTTGTTGGTCGGGTGTATGTGTCACTTGGTCTTTGTAACCAAATTCCTATTTGAATAAAAAGAGTTTTTGTTCAAACCTTTGCCTCTTTTTGCTTTGCTCATGTGAAGAATCTTTTGAGATTTTGCACATTCCAAGTTCTCGGTAAGGGGTGACCTTGCATTGTCGCGAGTCGGTACTCGCCGACCCTAACAACGCCGATCACCCGATAAGGTCCTTCCCAGTTGGGAGCTAGCTTCCCCCTGGCTCGGGTCGGGTCGCTGACTTCGGCCTTGCGTAGGACCAAGTCACCTAACTTAATGGGCCGGGGCCGGACCTTCCAATTGTAGATCCTTGCGACAGCTCTTTTGTAGGAGAGGGCTTTTAAGTGCGCGTCAGTACGTCGCTCCTCGAGCATGTCGAGGCCGACCCGAAGTCCCTCGATTGTTGTCACTTCCTCATAGTTTCTCGTCTGGAGGGTGGGAAAAACTACTTCGGGCGGTAAGACAGCCTCGGTCCCAAATGCGAGGCTGTAGGGGGACTCTCCAGTTGCGGTTTTGGGGGTGGTGCGCAAGGACTATAGGACGCTCGGGAGTTCATCCGTCCAAGCCGAGCGGGCCACAAACACTCTCCTTTTGAGCCCGTCCAGGATGGATCGATTAGTTACCTCTACCAGTCCATTCGTCTGGGGGTGGGCCACCGAGCTGAATCTCAGCTGGATCCCATAGCTCGCGCAAAACTCCTGGAAACGCGTGCTGGCGAATTGGGGTTCGTTGTTTGTGATGATGGTCCTCGGCAAGCCAAACCGAGTCACTATGCTCCTCCACACAAATTTCTCCATTTGTTGCTCCGTGATCGTCGCTAGTGGTTTAGCTTCAACCCACTTGGTGAAGTAATCTACTCCCACGACGATGTATTTCCGCTACCCTGAAGCGGGCGGAAAAGGTCTGAGCAGGTCCAACCCCCACTGGGCAAACGGCCATGCACAATCAATGGGGGCCAGCGGGACCGCGGGTTGCCGGGGCGTGCTTCTGGCACGAATCGTACCGTTGTACATAGGCCTTCGCGTCTCGGCACATGGTCAGCCAGTAGTACCCTTGGCGAAGGATCTTATGCGCCAGGGTTCGCCCATCGACGTGTACCTCGGCTAGAACCGACCGAGCTTCCTTGGGCTCCAAGCACCGTAGGGACTATGCATGCATACGGCGCAGGCGCTAAGCTGTAGCCTCGTCGGGAGGAAGAATCCCGTCCCGCTTGAAGCGTAGTATCTCTTGCACCCATGTGAACCGCGCATTGCCCGAGGTCGCAGCAGCGACTTCGATTGCTCGGGAAGGCTGCTTCTCGACCTTGGGCCGGTCTTCAGGAGCCGACCTCGACGCCAACTTGGCCAATGCGTCGGCTCGCTCGTTCTCGCCCCTCGGGGCATTAGACAATGTAAAGTGAGAGAACTTGGCGGTCAGGTGCTTTACCTGTGCCAGGTACTTCGCCATGATTGGGTCCCGGGCCTCGTACCCGCCGCTGAGGTGTTCGGCTACGAGCTGCGAGTCGGTGAGGACGTGTATGGTGCCCACCTGCATCTTGAGGGCCAGCCTGAGTCCCACTAGGAGTGCCTCATACTCCGTCTCGTTGTTGGTGGCTTGGAACCCGAAGCGAAGAGAGTGCTCAAACGATCGTCCGTCGGGGGCTAACAACACCAGCCCCACGCCAGCGCCCTTTGAGTTGGCCGATCCATCCACGTGCAGGACCCATCCTTTGGAAGGTTGTTCAGGACCCTCGTCCTCGCTCTGAGTTCGCTCCGAGATGAAGTCGGCTACGGACTAGGCTTTGATAGTGGTTCTTGGCACGTATCGTATGTTAAACTCACCGAGCTCCACCGCCCATTTGAGAAGGCGACCTGCAACATCGAACTTAGATAAAACCAGCCGGAGCGGTTGGTCGGTGATTACCTCCACCGGGTGAGCCTGGAAGTAGGGGCGTAGCTTCCGGGCTGACAACATAAGTGTCAGCGCCAGTTTCTCAATTGGCGGGTATCGCTCCTCAGGTCCGTTCAGGACGTAACTGATGTAGTAGATCGGCAGCTGTTCTCCGAAGGCTTCTTTGGTCAGGACGGAACTGACCGCGTGCCGGGAGGCGACCAGGTATAGGCTAAGCTTCTCCCCAGAAGAGACCGAAGCAAGTCAGGGAAGGTTGACCAGGTGTTGCTTCACTTGCCTAAAGGCTTCCTCGCACTCCGTCGTCTATTGAAAGTTCTTTGGGTTCTTCAGCGCCCGGAAGAAGGGGAGGCAATGATCACCTGATCGGGAAAGAAACCGGGATAAAGCGGCAAGCCTCCCGTTGAGCCGCTGCATGTCCTTGATCGTCTGAGGCGACTGCATGTTAATGACTGCCTGGATCTTCTCCGGGTTGGCGTCGATTCCCCTTTCATGTATGATGAATCCGAGGAACCTTCCCGAGTTGACGCCAAAAGCACACTTTGCGGGGTTGAGCCGCATGCCGTACCTAAGCAGCATGGCAAATGTTTCGGCCAAATCGGCGAGGTGGGTTGCTACCGCTCGGCTTTTTACGATCATGTCGTCGACGTAAACCTCCATGTTCCGCCCGATCTAGTGGGCGAACATCTTATTTACTGTTCTCTGGTATGTAGCACCAGCGTTCTTTAGCCCGAACGGCATGACCTTATAAAAGTATACCCCTTGGTCGATGAGAAAGGCCATGTGCTCTTGGTCTTCGGGCGCCATTCTGATCTGGTTGTAGCCAGAGAAGGCGTCCATAAATGAAAGGCAAGCATGCTCGGCCGTTGCATCGACCAACTGGTCGATCTTCGGGAGGGGGTAGCAGTCCTTCGGGCATGCTTTGTTGAGACTAGTGTAGTCAACACACATCCTCCAACTTCCATTGAATTTCTTTATGAGGACTACATTGGATAGCCACCGCGGGTCTTTGACTTTTTCTATGAAGCCTACTGACAGAAGTCGCAGCACCTCGTCGCAGACAGCTAGTTGTCGATTAGGGGCTTGCCTTCGGGGCTTCTGCCTCACCGGGCGAGCATCGGGCGAGATGTTGAGGTGGTGTTGTGCGACCTTCGGGTCGACGCCCATCATGTCAGAGGGCGACCAAGCGAAGACGTCGATATTCTCCTACAGGAAGCCGACGAGTTGCTCCCATTCCTGCTCGGGCAGTTCTGACCCGACCTTGACCGTTTGGTCAGGCCGGTCCTTTATTAACGGTATGTCGCAAGTAGGCGCCGTCGGCTCAGGATGTGGGGTCGGCTTCTTCACTTCCCTGGGGTCCCCTAGGGGTTGCTCGGTCCTCGCCCTTTTGTGTAGCGAGACCGCCGTCAGGTAGCAACGCCGGGATTCTCAGGAACTTCCTCAGGCTTCCCCGACCCCTCCATGGGTTGGGAACTTTACGGTTTGGTGGTAGGTGGAAACGACGGCTCTGATCTTGTTGAGGGTGGGGCGACCAAGGATGGCGTTGTATGCCGTGGGGAGGTCGACCACCAAGAAGGTGGACATCACCGTTTTTGATCTTGGCGGGACTCCCAGGGTTAAAGGCAAGGTGATCGCCCCTAGTGGTGAGATTGAGTCGCCAGTGAACCTGGTGAGTGCCGAGCACATCGGCTTCATATTCTCCCTAGACAAACCGAGCTTCTGGAAAGCATCGAAGTAGAGCATGTTGGCCGAGCTCCCGGTGTCGATCATGATTCTTCTTACTTGCGCGTTGGCTATCCTAGCCAATATCATGAGCGCATCGTCGTGCTCGGATCGCTCGGGGGCTTCAGCCGGGAATGCGACTTCGGGCTCGGGTCCTCGCCCGGGAGCTTCGACAGAGGCGGCCCGGGCGTACGCCTTTCTTCCGGACCTGGTGTTCCCTACGGATGCAGGGCCACCCGTTATCGCGTCGATGTGTCGCTCGACGGGTCCCTCCGGGCGTGGCGAAAGCTCCTTATCCTGCCGAAGGTACTGGCCAAGGTGCCCTCTACGAATGAGCTCCTTGATCTGCCTCTTCAACTCCCAACACTGCTCGGTGTCATGCCCATTCTGCCGGTGGAAGCGGTAGTACTTCGACCGGTCTGCTAGTTCCCGTGAGCTCCTCATCGGGTGGGGATTTTTGAGTAACCCCTTCTCCCTTATCTGGAGGAAGATCTCCGTCCGGGACATGCCCAAGGCGGGAAGTGGGGGCCTTGATGCCGGCGGGTCGGGCCGGTCCAACCTGCGCCTTGGTGTGGTAGATTGTTGCTGTCGGGGTGTCTCCGGTCTGACCCTCTTGGGCTCCTCACGCCTCCCGGCCATCCATGCTTTGACGGTGATGAACTGGTTTGCCCGCTGGAGCATCTCGAGTAATGCGGTGGGGGGTCGCTCCATGAGAGACTAGAAAAGTCTCGAAGGTCGCAGGCCTATCATAAACGCCTGCATTAATAGAGAGGGGTGAGCATCTGACAGCCCCCGGATTTGCATAGTAAAGCGATTCACAAAATGGGAGAGGGGCTTGCCCTCCCTCTGGTTGAGTCCGAGGAGTAAAGCAACGGACGGCTTCGGCTGGGCATAGGCCAAGAAGTTAAGCTCGAAGTCCCTGGCGAGTTGATCAAAGGAGGTGATCGTCCCGGTCTTCAGGCAACTGTACTATGCATGGGCTGACCCCCTCAAAGTCGTAGGAAACGCCATGCACATCAAGGCCTCAGAGGTTCTATATAGCGCCATTTGGGCGCGAAGAGCAGCTACGTGGTTCGCGGGGTCGGTGGCGCCATCATATGCGTCCAGAGAGGGGAGCCGGAAGTTGGGGGGAACTATTTGGTCTTGTATTTGGGCGCGAATGGGGATCCCTGGTGTACGTCCGCCCCGAGCTCTCCCTTCGACCTACGAACCTCCTGCTGCACCTCGTCGAGTTGTTGACTGACAAGGTGTAGCTGGGCTTGCAGGGAGTCCATCAAGTCCAGAGGTAGCACCTCGGGCTCCGGGCGGCTTCCCAGTTCCTGAGTAGCGTTGATCGGTCCCGAGGCGAGGTAGGGAGCTCGGGACGTGACGTATGAACCCGGGTGGGGGGCTCCCGCCACTGCAGTGGTTGGGTCGTAGGCGGGTGCGTCGGATGGGAGACGAGTGGGATGATAGTTTGCACCGCGCCCGTCAGAGCTCGGACTTGATGAGCGAGGTCATGAAAGGCTTCGGACAATACAGGCGACAGGCCGGCGGGGGCACCTTCAGGTGGTGACAGACCCGGGTCGTTGAACAACCGCCAATAGCGCTCTGATGTTGTGGCGGGGCATTCGTCTCGGGGTTCATCACGCGGAGGATGTTCTCCCGGGGTGCTGATCGGGCGCAACCCCTAGGCTACGAGTTCATTTGAGCGGATCTGCTGATCGCTCGACGTTCGGGCCCTCCTTCTAGTGCCAAAAATGTTAGGGTAAACAACTTTATGCCGTGACCTCGGGGCCGACGCGGCATGGTTCGGGTCCGAATAGCGGGGATCTTGCTCGCGGTCCCTCGGGGGTCATCAACGCGGCCGATCGTCGGGATCGGTCATGCAGGGGGCTCGTCGGGGCGTCCCGTGAGGAAGGGCTCCCCTCCGCAGTGTTGGAAAGAAATAGCTCCGTCTTCGTACCTGCACACAGGTCGGGTCGGAAGCTCGGCCCAACCCCTCCGACGATCAAGTCAGTGAGCGGAGTGGAGTGGTGTTCTTCTTTTTTTCTCCTCCCCCCGCTTTTTCTTTCTGGTGCGAGGAGTTTTTATAGGGCAGTTTACTATTCATGATGTGCCTGTTTGCAGGGGGTGAGTCGTACCTCTGATGGCGTCCGACACCGTTGCTGGTGTTGCGTGAAGAACCGGGCTGCCGCAGGGTATGGGTGTGCCTCGATCGTCATTCTGGCCTGCCTCGGCCAAGCGTGTCAGAGTAAAACGATGAAGTCGTCGTCTAAGAGTGAGTGACGTCACCGCACATCACATCGTTATTATTGCCCTCCTTAGGCGGAGTGTTATCCGGGCGTGGCTGATGTCGCTTCGCATCATGTCACCATTATTACCCTCATCATTATTACCCTCATCAATTCTATTTGAATTATCTCTTTTCTAAATTTATAGGTTTATTTGAATTATATTTGTGTCACAAAATAGCAGGTGAAAGACTGGTTAAAAGGCTCGAGTCAACTGTCTGAATCAGTATCCGGTCAACTCGTTCGATGCCACTTTTCCGCTCCTCTCGATTTATCTTTTGCCCTTTTTGACCACCGATTCCCAGTGTTGACCAACTTTAACCTTCTCCAATATCCCACCGTTAATAGCAGGACCAGAAAATAACGCAATTATACATGACTTGTTGTAAGGTTCGTCCACAGCGAGAGGAGCGAGGGTATAACTTAACGCTGTGGTAAAGGAAGAGGTCCGGGGCTCATCGGTTGGAGTCAGTCGTCTCTCTTCCCAACTGCAAACCCACCACAGACGCGTCGAGCCTTTCCCACGTGCGGCCGAGCGCCACTCGGGTTGCCCTCCTCTGCATGGCGGCGACCGTGGCACATAGCACGCGCAAAGCACGTGCGCATCTCATCCCCGCTTCCTTTTAATCGCACTCCCCCCTCACCTCTCAGTTCCCCGTCTGGAAAGCAAAGAATCCTTCGACGAGCCCGCCGGGTTTCCGTTCTCTGGTTCTCCGGCGAATCGAATTGGACCGGGAAGGAATCGAGTCGATTGGCTTCGGTTCGTGATCGAATGGAGAAGGAGAACCCGTCTAGCAATCGGTACATGGGACGAAACGACAGCGACACCTCTGGCGCCTTCAGCGACTGCAACAGTGACCGCTCCGGCGAGTTCCCCTCCTCCGGATCGCCCGCCACGTCGTCTTCCTCCTTCGGCGGCGGCGGCGGCGGGGGACTCCACCGGCTCCTTGTCTCCTACGCCGTTGATTACTCCCACGAGGTGGTGCGCCGGCTCATCTCCGACCTCGAGTCTCCCTCCGCCACCGTCGAGTCCCAGCGCCGAGCCGCCATGGAACTCCGCCTCCTAGCAAAGCACAACCCGGAGAACCGGCTGCGTGTCGCCGCCGCCGGAGCGGTAGGCCCCCTCGTCGCGCTGGTCTCTCACCCGGATCCCCAGCTCCAGGAGCACGGCGTCACCGCCGTGCTGAACCTCTCCCTCTGCGACGAGAACAAGACCCTGATCGCCGCCGCCGGCGGCATCCGCCCCCTCGTCCGCGCCCTCAGCACCGGCACTCCCGTCGCTCGCGAGAACGCCGCCTGCGCCCTCCTCCGGCTCGCCCAGCTCGACGACCTCCGCACCGCCATCGGCCGCTCCGGCGCCATCCCTCCCTTGGTGGCCCTCCTCGAGTCCGGCGGGCCCCGCGCGAAGAAGGACGCCGCCACCGCCCTCTTCGCCCTCCTCGCCTCCCGCGAGAACAAGGCCCGGGCCGTCGAGGCCGGCATCGTGCGGTCGCTCCTGGACCTGATGGCCGACCCGGATTCCGGCATGGTGGACAAGGCCGCCTACGTGCTGAACGCGGTGGTGGAGGTGGCGGAGGGCCGGGCAGCGGCGGTGGAGGAGGACGGCATCCCGGTGCTAGTGGAGATGGTGGAGGCGGGCACGTCGCGGCAGAAGGATATTGCCGTCCGATCCCTCCTCCAGATCTGCAAGGAGAGCGCCATCTACCGCAAGATGGCCACCCACGAGGGCGTTATTCCCCCGCTCGTCGCGCTCTCCCAGTCCGCCACCAAGAAGTCCAAGGAGAAGGTAACCTCACCGTTCCGGTGATCCCATTCCCCCCGTCCTTGTCGATTGTTTTGTTTTCTTGTTTGCTTAAAATGGAATTAAAAATTCGAAATAAAACCAGGCGGAGGCGTTGATCGAACTGCTACGGCAACCGAGGCGGACGGCAGGCGACTCACGCCGCTAATGGACGCGTGGCGCGATTCCAACGCTGGTGGGCCTGATGTAAATACCTGACCCCGATCTACCGTAGCTTTCCCAAAGCGATGAAGAGAAACAAAAGAGCAATTTTTTATTTATATTGTTTAGGGATTAGGAGATGCATAATGAACAAAATATTGATGGGCTCTAAGCAGCACGTGTAATCATGCGATGGAATGCTCGTTCTTGTGGTCAACCTAATGTAATATGTATGTGTACCTTAAATTGTATACGTTTCGTTCTTGCAAGCTGCACTCGTATGTGTGTTGTCAATGACTTAATTTTATTGATAGTATAATTATATTAATTTTTAATTAATAATAAATATAATTTTTTTATTAAATTATTTAATGATTTAAAAGATATTTTTATTGATAGAATCTATGATAATATATTATCATAAGTTTTATGATTTAAAATTATAATAACATAATATTAAAAGAAATATGATAATTTTATTTTTCTCAATAGTATGTTTCAGCAATGAGACTGTTCAAGATTTGTTCCATCTTACCATGTCGAAGGAAGAATTTGCAGGTAGTCTAGTCTACTAAAAGATCTTGTGTTCCTTTCTCGGGAGCTTCTCATTTGATGGAATCGTCAACTCCAAGACTGGTCTTCTCAGAGTCATAGTGAGACGGTTGATGCTGTCAAGAAAGACCAATTAACTAATAGGTGTTTGACTTTAGACCTACCAAACGCACCTTTTCTTATCTGAAAAACCAATCCAAACTCTCCAATGGAGTTGACTTCAGCAGGAGTAGTTGACCCCCGCTACAAGATAAGAGGCTGAAATAAAATTTGATTTATATTTTAGATGCACGAAAATTTGTAGGCATAATTTGGTCAAAATGTCAGAACTAAGACCAGAAGAAAAGAAGCTTCCACAGGAGTCATCAGAAATCCAAGACAACAGTCAAAATATCCATCCATCCACAAAACCCTACCAACTAAACTTCAAATATCTGCCACCATAATATCAACCACATCATCTGTCAACATACGATTAATAGCTAATTTCCTATAAACAGTTATCTAATCCATTCGAGGTAGCAAAGCCTCGACATTTGGTTGACTTTTGACTTTTTTTTTTTTTTTGGTGGAACATGGAGGCATCAACAAGTTTTAAACCTAATGACAACCTTCTAGAGAATGGAACACACATTAAAAAACTATTAACATTCAGCAGAATGGATGGTCCCTTATCAGTCACCACTCGCCGTTGTTATTATTTGCTCAGAAGCGTGTGAACAACCTTATCCTTATATGATTATGTACGAAATGTGCACGTAGAAATATTCCACGGCACAGTCTGACTCGAGAAGGAAGATGATATCACGTGACCTGCACGTGGCTGCGTTGAGTCCGAAGATGTCCTCTCCCGCGACGGCCACGACAGGCGATTACTTGAATTTTTATTGATCACCTATATGAGTTTATATATATATTATAAAATATACTAATTATATAGTTTTTTAATCAATAATAAATATAAAATATTTATCTAAATCATTTCATATTGTAAGAGATATGTTGAGATCGTGATCCTCATTGTTGATAGAATCATGATCATATATTTTATTAATTTTTATGATTTAAAATTACTTTCATATATCATCAAGATATTATGAGGATCATGATAATTTTATCAGGATTTATTTTTTCAATAATATCCTTTCTAATATGTCTTCTTAAGATAGTACTCATATCAAAGGCATCGATCTTGAGCTGAAGTAGAATAAATTACTAACGAGACAAAAACTTGATAAGTATATCTACAAATTGATTAGAGGATGAGACATAAGAGGCATGTAACTCACTATTTTGAACTTTGCTAAGAATAATGTAAAGATCAGTAACTAGCTACTCCATTTGAGAATGAAATATTGGATTAGCACATACATATGTTGCCATAATATTATCACAATATATAAATGGAGGGTTAGAGAATATGACGGTTAGTACATATAACAATGATTGAATTTAATAAAACTCAATAGTTATAGAGGCAATTGCTCGATATTGAGCCTTTATAAAAGATCTCACAATAAAGTATTGTTTTTTAAAACTTCAAGAGATTAAATTGTGACCATGAAATACGACATAAACACTAGTAGATATCCTATTATTCTTATTATCTGTCCAATTGATATCTAAAAATCCATAAAACAATAAAGGAGTCTTTTCGGATAAATAAGCCATAATTAATAGTGCCTTTTAAATATCAATGAAGATATTTAATGATTATCCAATGATTGAAAGTAAGCGTGTGCATAAATTAAGATTATTTATTTACTGTATATGTAATATCTGGATGAGTGAATGTTAAATATTGTAAATTGTCAACAACTTGATGATACTTAGTAGCGTCACTATGATTAGTACTATCATATAAGTTAAGAGGAACACTTGTAGAGATTGACATAATAACAATATTAGCTTCAAGCATTTTGGTGTGATTAAGAAGATCATGAATAAACTTCTATGAAGAAAGAAATAGATCATTTGTCATGTGGATGACCTAAACACCAAGAAAATAGTTGAGGGACCTAAGATCCTTGATAGAAAACTTATTTCCTAGCCGTTGAATAAATAAATTAATTATTGCTTGTTTATTACTAGTAATAATTAAGTCATCCACATAAATAAGTTAAAACATGATTATACCTTCATGAGAATAAATGAATAACTTATTGAAAAATCTAGGGGTGACATCACATGTGCAGTAGAAGAACAGAAAACAAAATCCCCAAATTTTCTAAAGATGTGTTTATCGCCGTGCGAAGATTGGTGCGCAAAATCCATAAAACTAAAAACCATGCGTGAAATAGTTGTGTTACTTAGGGAGATCATATATCCCTGAATCCCTACAGATATACAGGAGAGGATGAAGGAGGTCAAGCGTCCTCCTCTCTAGTAACGATCCACACAGTAGGGCTACGACGACGCTCCTCAAATCTCTAGGCCTGCTATCTGAGGAGGAGAAGGAAAGAAGAGAATAGGAGGTGGCAACTAAGAAAACCTCTGGCCTATGTGTCACAGACTTAGCTGGAATTGCCTAAGTTATGAGGCACCCTTGCGGCCAAGGCGCGAACTTAGCTTGAGTTGCCTAAATCGCAACTCACCCTTGCGCCAACTTCTCGGACTTAGTTGGGATTGCCTAAGTCTTGAGGCGTCCTTGCGACATATGCATCCGCAAAGGTTCAGCCTAGTTGCAACCTCGTACAGGTCCTGAAGGACTTGTAAAATAGAAAGTTGATTAGATTGAAAACGAGCAACGGACAAGTCCCAACGTCTCACAAAGAGGGAAGCTTTACAAGCAATTCAACAAGCACCTTGTGTACACAGGAGAAAAGAGAGAAAGGAGGAAAACATAGACTTTAGAAGGTAAAATGAATAGTTGTAAGTCCACAAACAACTGCTCATTGGGTGCCGGGCGCGAAGGCAAGTTCTCGTCAAGTCAATATGCGAACTTGTGAAGATTTTTCAACGCTCGCCAATATACCGAAGCCCTATCCAGCCCTGTGCCACCCGGGGGGTTCTAGGGTGCTGAGATGGCTAATGTTTCATGCGCTGCAGTGGGCTAAAAAAAATAGCCCACGACACGTGAAAATGGAGCCATTTTAGGGCTTTTTGGCCCGATGCAGTGAGCGGTCGCACTATGCGCTGAAACCTATTCAAACATATATTTTTACAAGCAAAAACATATAAAACCAAGGCAAAATAGGCTGCAATGTCTTTGATCAAGCATGCAAAAGTGACGAACGGTTCATTGAACAAAGTTGTTGCAAGTGCGCGACGACCGTTCGTGACATATGGGTGTTTGGTTCCTCCTATTTATAAAGGTCCCCTATCAACTTAACCACAATGGATCTTGCCTTATTGGGTATTGGATCTCAATCCAACTACCTAAGTATTTTAGATTAGTGGATCTCTATCCAATAATCTCTAATTCGCTTTTATTGGATCTCCTCCATAGGTTCCAATAATTCAAGGGCTTATTGGATATCCAATAAGATAGGGGGTCTGACAAATATCTCATATCTGAACCTCTACTCGTTGCAACACCTACATATGTGTGTGACCCTCTAGGCTCAATATCGAGCTGGTCGTGAGTCATACCTATCAGAACTCCTTCTAGAGATAATAATTCACTCGACTCATCGACTGCGGACGTACTATGCCACTATGCCGTAGTCTCCAAACGATATAGGGGAATCAAATCCTTTGGACCTATATGTCCTCAATTACCGTGCATCTAGAGTTCATCATCCATTTAATACCCCAGAGAACATATACCGAGCATGATACAGTCAAGCCCATATAGTTTCTACTAGAGTCTCTCTCTAATCGGATTCTCCCGAAGAACACATTCTCTCACAATCCGAATGACCCTAGCTAGGGATTTGTCTGAGCAAAAACACATGTGATATTCTTCTTATGACACCGAGAGCGGATGATCCTCTATCGACACTTAATAGCCCTCGTAAGGTTGGCTAATACTCTTAATGATTGGTTGTGCTAGATCTGGAGCCTCCAAACCTATAAGTCTGGTATCAAAGAGTGGAGTATTTATACAATATATCCTTGGTATCTCAAGTCTAAGGACCAGATACACCATTGGGATGACAGAACCATTGTCTGATAATAAGGCATCATCAACCATCCAACATTCTTAAGCGGATCAATCAGTGAACCCATTGGATCACCTGTACAATATCCCTAGTGTACCCACACAAGTAGCTATGACACTAGCTGCATCCATCATATGGACGGGTATACAACACACCAATATATCTAGTTATCTCGATGTCCCTCTCGAGTAACCTATAGCCCATAAACCAGTATGAGTGCGACGGACGACGCATGTTGGGTGACCCCTTGGGAAGTCTTCATGTTGCACACCATTTTCCGCCCGAGCAACGAAAACCTCTGTCGCAGACCTCCGAGGCGACGGTTTTTGGGCTTGGAATATGCTGTGACTACTTCGCCGTCAGCCTCATGGGGCACGAAGAGAGTGCCAGTCATAGGTGTCCAGCAAGCCAATCATGTGAGTGATGGCACGTGTGACTTGACACAGAATCTTTTTGCTTATTATATTTCGGCATTTATCACTTTATATTGACTATTGCATATATGCATGTATATATTGTGATGTCCTTGGATCTGTGCAATGGGAATCAGATCGTGATGAGATCATGATAATGAGATCGATTCACCTTTAAACACAGATTCTAAATAATCCTGGTCATAGGTTACTCGAGAGGGACATCGAGATAATTGAACAGACTGGTGTGTTGTATACCCGTCCATATGATGGATGCAACTGGTCTTATAGCTGCTCGTGTGGGGATACTAGGGAGACAGTACAGGTGCTCATTGGAGAATGAGTTCACTGATTGATCCGCTTATGGAATGTTGGATGGTTGATGATGCCTTATTGTCAGACAGCGATTCCGTAGTCCTAGTGGTGTATCTGGTCCTTAGACTTGAAACACCAAGGATGTCCTGTATGAGTGCTCCATTATTTGATACCAAACTTATAGGTTTGGATGTCCCAGATCTAATACAGTCGGTCATTGAGAGTGACAATCGACCTTACGAGGGCTATTGAGTGTTGATAGAGGATCATCCTGTTGAATCTCGGATTTTGATGATGAAGTCAATTGTAATTTGTTTGATCTAATTTATATATTGAGAAAAGTGTGTAGGATTAACTACTATGGCAGTAAGACATAAAGTAGGTGTTGTGCCGGAGTCAAGATGGAGATCACGTTGGGAGTTCGAGAGTTCGTTGGAAGTTCTGCGGGAACCAACCGAGAAGTCCAGGAGCTTGCCAAAGAAGCTCATTGGAACTCGCCAAGAAGATCGTCGCAAAGTTTATCGGAGCATTGCCGAGAGTTCGTCGGATGTTCGTCGGAAGTACGTCGGAAGCTCGCCGGAAGAGCAATTGACGCATCGAAACAAGAAGTGCAGTAACCATGTCTTAATTGTCATAATTAGAGTGTAAATTAAGTTAGGATTGGGAGGCAATCCCACTAACTTAATTAGGGGCCAACTGGGCCCTTAACATGGCTAAATTGTGTCGAATGGAGCAAGCCCATTCGACCTCTGAATTCCTGGTCGGTGGTGGCACCGCCTGGGAGACTCGATCTCCCAGGAATTCTAGGCGGTGGTACCGCTATTGTCAAGCGGTTGTGCCGGAGTCAAGATGGAGATCACGTTGGGAGTTTGAGAGTTCGTCGGAAGTTCTATGGGAACCAACTAAGAAGTCCAGGAGCTTGCCAAAGAAGCTCATCGGAACTCGCCAAGAAGATCATCACAAAGTCCACCGGAGCATTGCCGAGAGTTCGTCGGATGTTCGCCGGAAGTACGCCGGAAGTGCAATTGACGCACCGAAACAAGAAGTGCAGTAAACATGTCTTAATTGTCATAGTTAGAGTATAAATTAAGTTAAGATTGAGAGGTAATCCCACTAACTTAATTAGGGGCCAACTGGGCCCTTAATAGGGCTAAATTGGGCCGAATGGAGCAAGCCCATTCGGGCCCTAAATTCCTGGCTGGCAGTGGCACCGCTTGGGAGACTTGGTCTCCCAGGAATTCTGGGTGGTGGTACCACCCCTGTAAGGCGATGGTACCGTCGGCAGTTATTGCTGCCAATGGTGGTACCGCCCCTGTCAAGCGGTGGTACTGCTAGAGCTCGGTCTCCGAGCTTTGTCAGGCGGTGGTATCACCTAGACTGAGTGGTAGTACTACCCAGTGTCAGGTGTCAGGCGGTAGTACCACCCAGTAATGGCGGTGGTATCGCCAGGACCCTAGAAATCCGGGATGAGACACTTCTTGGCTCCATTTTTTAAAGCCATTGGGGTATATAAATACCCCATCCTTTTTTGCATGAAAGGGAACGAAACTTTGATATATTCTTGAGTCTTTGAAGTGTTAAAGAGTTGTAAAAGTGCTAGAGTTCTCCTCCTCCCTTTATAAGTGTTGAGATTATTCAAGAGAGGAAGTGAGACTTGTAAGGGTTGTCTCCTAAGCCCGACAAAAGGAGAAAAGTTGTAAAAGGTGATTGGCCTTCACCTATTGAAGGAAGGCCTCTAGTGGACGCCGGTGACCTCGTTGGAGGAGGAAGCCGAAAGTGGATGTAGGTCACGTTGACCGAACCACTCTAAAACTCAGTTTGCATTTACTTTGAGCAACTTTCTTTTATAGCAAACTGCCTCTCCTTCTTACTGTGCTTTAACTACGTCTACATACACTTTCATGTAAACATCTTCCGAGATAAGCTTTAATCATATGAAGACTTTACGAAACCGACGCTTTTCATTTGTGCAATTTACATTGCTGCAAACCACCTTAGTCTTCTCTTGCACTTTCACGAAAGGTTTCAAGTTCAAATTTCTTCCGAAATGGATTGAATTGAAACCATTCTCGTTGGGATCGGCTTTAATCGAAATAATTTTTTTGAAATAGCAAAAGTTTTCCGCTGCACTAATTCACCCCCTCTTAGTGCGCTCTTGATCCTAACAATTAGTATTAGAACAAGGTTCACTCTCAGTTGGTTTTAAACCCAAGAGAGATGACATTTGCCGGCAACCTAGAGGGTCATTCAATTACATGTTCGCCCATGTTCAATGGGACGGATTACACATATTGGAAGACTAGAATGAGGATCTTCCTAATTTCAATGGACTTTGAGCTTTAGAATGTTGTCGAAAATGGTTTTCAAAATTCTTCTCTTCCAATGAACGATTGGAATGAGTTAGAAAAGAAGACTTTCAACTTAAATGCCAAGGCTATGAATACATTGTTTTGTGCATTAGATAAAAACGAGTTTAATCGAGTGTCGATTTATGAAATGACTTTTGACATTTGGCACACACTTGAAGTGACTCATGAAAGCACTAGTAGAGTGAAGGAATCAAAAATTAATCTTTTAGTTCATTCTTATGAGTTATTTCGAATGAAACCGAGTGAGACCATTGGAGACATGTACACCCGATTTACGGAAGTCGTCAATAGTCTAAAAGGACTTGGTAAAGGTTTCTCGGATTTTAAACTTGTTAATAAAGTTTTAAGATCCATTCCAAAGAGTTGGGACCCTAAAGTCATGGCCATTCAAGAGGCCAAAGATTTAAATATTTTTCCTCTTGAAGAACTAAATGGGTCACTAATAACCTATGAAATGATATGCAAAGCTCATGAAGAGCTTGAGGACACCCTTCCAAAGAACAGAAAGGATATAGCACTGAGAACACAAGAAGACCACTTGAAAGAAAACTCAAGTGATGAGGACCTTGATGATGACTTGACACTTTTAACAAGGAAATTCAAAAAATTCATAAAAAGGAACAAATTTAAAAATAACACTAAAAATAAATTGAATCCAAGAAAGATTAAATAATATGCTACGAATGCAAGAAGCTGGGATACTATAAGAGTGAATGTCTCCAAGCCAAGAAGAGGACACCAAAGAAGGCTCTCAAAGCAACATGGGACGACTCAAGTGTACATTGCAGCTAGTGCATGCTGTGCACAAGTTGTGGATGAAAAACACTTTAGAGGATTATAAGATTCATCTTAAAAATATCCCCATAAAATGTGATAGCATTAGTGCAATATGTCTAACAAAGAATCTCATTCAACACTTAGAACAAAACATATTGATATTAGGCATCACTTTATACGAGATCATGTCACTAATCATGATGTAATCCTAGAGTTTATTGATACAAAACATCAATTAGCCGATATTTTTACAAAGCCTT
>LVTN01000004.1:0-35000 GCA_001649415.1 Musa itinerans
TCGGCATTGGATTTAGATTGCAATCAGCAAAAATTGCAGTGCTATTTGTACATCTTCTTCGGCTGCTCCATTTCATTTCATTTCGATGTAGCATCGCACCGTCTTCTCTGCATTGACCATTGAGGGATGAGTGTTGATGATCCTTTTGGACATCAAGGCTAAATGAGCAGCAGGACACCGTCTTATGACATATAATATGGCAGAATCCAAGCAGTCTTCAACTGCACCATTTACTATTCTACTGTTATAAAATCATTTGCGCACCGAAGAGCCTTCTCACCGAAGCAGAACTCTCTCAGAGGAGAACCTTATCCAACAAGAGTGTCTATTTATGGTGGGCTGAGCTGAGCTGCCGAGTTGGTGGGATCTTAGGCTTCTAAAGTTGTAGCTCATGCAAACTCATCAAGGTTCTCTGACGAGAGTTCCTCTTCCGTGAGTAGGCTCATGCAACCCATACTTTCCATAGATCTTGCAACTTCTGAATATTGTCCGCCTAACGTTTGAACAAAAATAAGAAAAGAAAACCAACAAAAATAATACCAAAAAGACACAAACTTTTTCTACCAATAACAAAAATTTCATGCGAGCCAAAAGAAATAAAACTAAAGCCTAGTACGAACCTTTGGTTCGGAAACCAAAACTACGTCTCTACAAAAGAATTAAACCTGTCGACCGCCAATCGACAAAACATGAGTTACGGAACTATCATTACTTGGTGACTGAGGAAAATGCATGACTAAAAGGTCTACTAACCAAAGTCTTCTAACAATGCATGACCAAGTTCTACTAAACCAAGAATTAAACGTAGACTCCAGTAGCAAGGAGCAGGAATAAAGATCCGAAACCCTGCAGCAGACGAGGACCCGTGATCAGTTGAATCATTCTCACCAGTAATTGAAAGAAGAAAGACCATCCGTTCTTTTAAATTTACCAAGAAAGTGGATGCCACAGCAGCAATCACAACCTCCTTCGCTAGGCTGCGGTTCCTAGTGGATGAAGTAGCTTCATAGCTGAAATGTGCCATGTATATTAGCAAGAGAGAATGAAGTCCCCGTGGATGCTTTACTATGTTAGTCCTCTATTACCATCCTAGCTTTGAGTGCTTCCCAAAATTGTTCAACGCCGATCCAAGATGTCAACACATCACAGAACATAAATAAAAAAACCAAAATTCTATACTTTCTCATACAAAAAAGATGACTAAATACACATGTCAACTCAGCATTGTATTAATATATGGGATCTCACTCTTAGATCTTTCTCAATCAAGCTTCAATTTAAAACGAACCTCAAGAAATCTGGACCCTTTTCTCCAGAGCAAGATAGACTCAAACCCAACAAAGCAAGATAAAGGGGCATTGCTTATTTTTATTTTAGATTCATGTTTATTATTTTAAATATATGCATCAATTTAGTTTCAAAAAGCTAATTTCTTGTTAGATATAGTCAAATATATACTTATCAAGCATAAATCTACTTGAACTGTGTAAATCTAATCTAGATTCATAGGGGTTTGGGTTATATCTGCATAGACATAGACTACATTCATGTGCAGCACCGATCCGACGCTAAAGCACATTTGTATGTGCAGCACCGCTATCATGGAAAATGAATCTGAAATGGAAGCACATATGTCACATGGAGCACTGCCAACAATGGCAATGCATCCAATGAGAGGCCATGTTAGTGCTAGTGCAGCAAGGCTGAAGAAACATTTGGCCATGGATTTTCTGCCATGATGGATGCACAAAGAATACTTACGAAAGAGGACAATGTTGATGAGGACCCGAACTTGCTGTCGTCATTCATGCATCATCATAGCACCATCACATGCATAAGAAAATAATCAGTTCAATTCATCCTAGTTCAACCTTTGCAATGATAGCACCACCACACTAATGCTGCTGATCCATCACATTCAACAAAACCAGAGGGCTAATATGAGGCAGTTAGTGTCACACATCCTGATTTAGTTCTAATTCCACATCAGAAGTGGACAAAGATTTGAATAAGGACTTACTGAGGATGCTGATAACTCATACATAGGCATTTTGGGCCAATGTTTTGAACTCAATAAGTTAATTGGTTAATTATCCCATCAAACCGTGTCGTGACTCATGGGATGGTGAGTGGCCTGAAAAGGAAGGAATTACTTGTGGACTGGGCTAGAGGGCATGTTGCGACATAGAACCAACATCAGACTAGACCTCATATGCATTATGCTAAAGTTTGATCCAAGCTAAATTGAGCCCTGATGAGGGCATCGAGCCCTTAAGTGGGAGTGTTGACTTATAATGATCCACTATTGTTAAGATGAATTTAAGCATTTTAAGCTAATAATTTGGACTCGTTAGGTTAATGGGCTTATCATCCCATTGAGTCGGGTCGTGACAGTCAACCCACCCATCCCAACCCCGAGCAAGGGCATTGGGGTTTCTTCAACTCTTTCGATAGGAGGCCAAACCAATGACGTTCCTCATGTACCAAGATTGATAATTGTTATAGGCCAGATAAGGAGAGAGATATATGTAAGGCAATCACAGAGTAATTTGATTTCAACCATAAATCTCCTAATGCAACACTAATCCATGTTGCAACCCTTGGGTATAGTCTCCACCATATGAGATTGATAGGATATCTTGATGTTAGAGAAATTTGTACATATATTAGATCATTCAAGTAAATGTATAATGTTACCCACATGCATGAGGGTGTCGTACCCTACTATTGCAAGAATAATTCAATAATAGCATGTAATCTATCAATATAGATGTCATATCATTCGTGCGTTCTTTAAAATTAAAATATGAAATCATGAACCTGGGCAACATGACATTTGTTTCTATGATAGTAGTTGCCCCATTAATCATGATAAAATCCATGTATTTGCAAATTCTTTGGGTATTAATTTGTGTATTTTGGGCAATATAGTAGCATGTGATTTCATGTATTTGTAAAATTTTTCATGTATTTTTGATACAAAGTTCATAATAGGTTTTAAAAAATTAATTTTCATCCATTATTGAGAAAAAAATAAAAAAATATTTAATATAGGTTTTTAGGAGTTAACATTTGGCACCGACTGATATCAAACCGTATTGGCACAAAATATGGTCCAATATGAGTATCACCCTGTACTATCAATATTGGTTTGGAAGTTTAAACCTCGATTCCATGTCTCTAAGCAATAATTTTTAAATCAAAATTCAAAACACAGCTATTCACCAAGATTGTTATTCATTCATAGCATAAACTCCAGTTGCCACAGCACAAAAATACTACTCTCTCCATTTCCCTCAAGATCAACAACCAAGCCCCTCGTAGTCAAGGTTATTTTTACTAGGCTGGTTTTACAATTGATTATCAAGCCAAACAAACTGTTCTTAACATTTAACACTGGCTATTTGCGAACTACAGTTACTCCCATGTAATACCTCTCACCCTGAATGTTTATTTCAATCAAACAAATCCAACTCGTGATATACATAATTTCTGAATTTGCATGAGAAATAAATTTCTGGGAAGACAAACAATTCAAAGATGGTTGAATTTATGCTATTACAAAAAAAGCCATTTCACTTCAATGTGTCATAACCTCGT
Source organism: Musa itinerans (assembly GCA_001649415.1). NCBI lineage: Eukaryota > Viridiplantae > Streptophyta > Magnoliopsida > Zingiberales > Musaceae > Musa > Musa itinerans. Next base: position 3,601 of record LVTN01000004.1, read on the forward strand.
ATTTGAACAGAACACTGGTCCAGGAGAACTTGTGCATTTTTAATTAATAAGTAGAAATCTCCTTCATACACCAATCTGTCAATTGCATGCTTCAATTTCATATAAGTATGGGTCTGATTATATTCTAAAACCATACAGCTAAAAAGATCTACAAATAAGATTTCCAATATGGTCTCTGAAGTGTTGAATTGTAACACCTGGTTAGAAAATTACTTAAGCCAACAATTGTTCCTAATCATAGATAAAGGTATAGCAAGGTTGATTTTTGAAGACGTGCTAGCAAGATTTCTTGTTAATAGCAATGATAAGAAAGGCAAACCCAATAAGAATTGAAAATCAAAACCTAAACATGAAAGTATTATAGGGAATTTCTGTTCCATCCTCTGAACCGCAGTCCCGAAATCAAATATTAAGATATCAACTACGTTGCATTTGAAGATATCTTATGCGACAGTAGTCTCATCTAGCTAAATGTATTTATTCAATTAACAATCAACTATCAATGTGGGACTACCGAGACATTGTGTTCTTCTCTACTGAAATGGTTTGATGTCCTTGTCAAAGTGCAAGGAAACAAGCCCAAGGTTGACCAGCGGTTCTAGTGTGGATCTAACCCAAAAACATCATCCTGGTAGCACCTCATCAAGGAACTTGTTAGTCCACAGGCACACAGAGTTGCTGAAGTACCATCTGTCACAACCTGATTCAAAGAGTCCGAAGTACTGATCCTATAATTAAGTACAGTCAATGACACAATAAGTCATATGTAGTCGTCCTTTAATCAGATGGATCATGTAGAAACTCAGTTGTCCCTACACACAAATCCAACCCACCATTAAATTCCTCAGTAAAACTAATGGGAAGTTACAAATTATGCTACTACCTCCATTATACCTTTCTAAGTCCATGGATTGAAAATTAGGGAGCAAACTTCATTATATCCCACTATAGTTCCTAAGAAAATTAGGAAGCAAAAGCAATCGCTGCCTTGAACACAACAACACTGCTCTAAGACAGGAATTTTTATCTCAATAATAGAATATTCAGATTCATCTTAAAACAAAAACCTCAAAACAGGTCTATCCAAAACGTCATCGAATTCCACCGACTCTTAGCATCACATTCCATTCCTGTTGTCCCTTAGGAAGATCTGGATGCTACAAGTTTAACATTAAATCTCAGCTGATCAGATTCTCGATGACCAGAAATTTTACTTGACGATTATGACCTTAATATCTTCAACACAATTGCCTTTCTCTGAATAACTTGGTTAGTCATTCTCCCAAGAAATAAATTAATCCAACTAAAATATAATATGCCAAGAGCAACCTGAACAACTCCTATACATTCTTTACAAAATCACCAAGAAAAAACACAATGAAGACTAAAAGGAGCAGTTTATATGATTTTGGGGAGCTTCCAATTAAGATTAGCAAGTGAACAAACAAATTATGAACAGCAAAGGGAATGGATGTGAAATCGCACTCTTGCAGCCCCATAGCAGCGAAATGATATTTCACTACAGCGCTGCCAAATGACAGAAATGCAAGTAGAACCACTGGGTTATATACATAATAAGTAACAAAATAAAATTTGGGTCCATATGAATCTACTGGTTCTATAAGAAAAGAATCAATCTATACATTTCATATGTGACTGAGGTGATATATATCTGAATTACAATGATGACTAAGGACTGCAATCAGAGGAAAATCCACTTAAAATCTTTTTTCACTTCGTCATATTGTTGAATCAAGGCAAAGGTCATATGTTAGGTTTCACAAGTTCTCCAATAAACCAAGCAACGCTCTACATATTATATATCTTCAAAAAATTATCTAATAAAGATCCCAAAAGAAATCTTGCAGCCAAACAATACAAAGAGACTCTCAGTCAACAACAAGCGCACAACGCATTCCATGAAAGCTGACAGCACAAACAAGATCCAATAATAAACATCTAACCGTAAATCCTTTGCTAGATTAGGATATTTACCCTATGGTATGCGAAGCCATCATCGGCGGAAGATTGTAGCCCGTATACATATAATCGATTCTCTCAACTAATTTTGGTAAATTTGGTGCAGGACTCTCATATTTCTCTCAAATCTTTGTTTAATGACTCCAAATGCACAAGCGTGATACAGAAAGACATTACAGTTTAACATCGAGACAAGAAGAAATCAAGAAAGGATTCATCAACAAGAAAGAAATCAAGAAACGGACGAAAAAGAGGGGTCTACGCGAGGGCTTACATAAAGAAGAAGGCAGTGAAGAAGAGGCCGCCGACGAGCAACAGCGCGGAGAGCGCCGGGTACCACTGGACGGGGACGGGGCTCGTCACGGGTTTCGGTGCCTAACACGATTCCATCAGAAGATTAAGGCGAAGAAAAAGAAAAGAGAACACGGGAGATCTCAAAACCCTGAAGATCTCAAGAACCCTTAAAGAACTCGAGAACGGAAAGGTGAACAAGATCACAGATCGAGATCGAGATCGAGAGGGACTTCTTACCATCCGGAGGAGGAAGCAGAGGAGATGGGGGAGACGAGATCGAGATCGAGATCGAGATCGAGATCGGATCGCCTCTCACCGGATCGGAGACCACAAGGAGCGGCTATTCAGGGGCGAGGGGAGGAGGGGTCTATAAATACGTCGTCGGGGGAACCCTCTGCTTTGCGATTAGCGAAAGATCATAAATCTAACGGTGAAGGATGATTCGATATAAAGGCAGATTATGTTAGTTGGAGGGTTCTTGATTGGATACCACACTGGGAAACACGGTGCTTTGAGACGCGCGAACGATCACACATAGGTTCAATAAAACTGGGATCATGTGATCAAGCAGTCGTGGTTACACGCACGAAGCTTTGAGATTCGTGAACGATCACAAATCTAACAACGAATGACTCTTCAATATATTAGCGATCGTGCTAAGCAGTAGAAGCCTATTACATTAATGAACGTGATGCTTTGCGATTCGTGAACGATCACAAAGCACTTGAATTTTTCTTTTTTGATTCATGAAATAAATATCATTTGTACTTTGTTGTGGATCACTCATTTGTGTGTGAAACAAAAGAATTCGACTCATCCAATTATGAGCTTCATCCAAGTGATCTTGATTGGTAAATCCAGACTGTGAACTTAAGGCATGAATCAGTTGGTCTTGCTTGTGATGCATCACCACCATGAGCCTTCATTTCTTCCTCCTAACATAAAGATCAGAGAAGAAGACCATCTACATGAATGAAAGGAGGAGACAAGGTTGGACATCTACATTCGTGTTCTCTCCTCATAGTGGGCTACATGCAGTTCTTGGAAAATGCCACCGACAACAACCACAAGTTGATCCAAGGTAGACAGAGGACAAGGATTAGTCACACCTACCACAATGGAGAAGAAACAGGACATGAATGGCCAGACCAGTGATGTGGGCACATAACAAATCCATGTGCAAGTAGTCAGAGAAGCTAAGCAGGACAAGCATGTCACTGTTCCTCTTAATCAATCAGAGTTCCGAAAGCCAGTGTTGTGGCATTCTCTTGTGTAAATGAAATGGGCTGTGTTGATTATTGCCACATTTTGTGCTTGCTCCATTGTGTTCGATGGGTTTCCTCTGTGTGTAAGCACTCATAATATACAATATATATATATATATATATAGCAACGAGAATGTTTCTGCTGCATTATTGTAATATATTTTGCATAACATAGTAGATTTTTCTAGCAACAGCAATCCTAGAACAAGGACAAACTAGATTAGATTTGCCTCTAAGAAAAGGACAATTGGATTAGATTCTCCAGTCAAATGAAGCACGTTTGATTAACAATTACATGCAACTAACCAGAAATTTGAGCTCATTGGATGTCATGCTGGAAATCATGGGCAACAACTCCAATATAATCTCTCAGAGCATCTGTTTGTTTGTTTGTACCACCTTCCCTTCATCACACTTCTGACCACCTTCCCTTCATCACACTTCTGACCCCCTTTCCCCCACCCCACTTTGCTTCCTTTGACTCGGAACGCACAACAAAAAGATGGTAAAGTGAAGCAGCAGCAGCTAAAAGAAGAAGAAGAAAAGCTCAGCTTTTTCTTCCAGTTGAGAAACTCTGAAGACAGATCCTCTCCAACACCAATCTTTATCAATACATCAGAAAGTGGTAGAAAGGTCTCTCCTTTGGTTCCATGGAGGATTACAGGTCAAGGTCTTATGGGGATGGGAGGATGGAGATGGAGGTCTCTGAGAGCAGGCCTCAGCCTTCTCTCTCTGGCCCTCATGACCTCAGGTGCTACAGCGCATCCTATGCCTCCTCTCACAGCAGCAACCAGGCCCCTAATGAGATCAAGCTCAAGAAGGGGAAGAGCGCCTCTGGTTCCTCTTCCTCCAGGAGTGGATGGAGCCTCAGCGACCCCGAGCTACAGAGGAAGAAGAGGGTGGCGGGATACAAGGCTTACGCTGTGGAGGGAAAGATGAAGGGGAACCTGAGGAGAAGCTTCAGGTGGCTCAAGGACAGATGCACCCAGGTGGTGTATGGGTGGTGGTGATTCCTTTAGGTATTTTATCATGCATCTTCCTCTCTTCGATTTGTCACCATAATCTCAGCTTTTTTAGGCCTATGCATCTGTAAACATCAGAAATTGTTGGATCTTTATTGTATGAAGGATTGATTGATGTGATTCCCATTTCTCAATGCGATGTTGCATGCTCACCCCGTGGATGCTTCGTTTGTGCTGCTGTACTCGTATCGCAAAGCCATGTTCACAGATTTATCTCGATGCATGTAATCAGAACCCCAACTTAAACTTATATTTTATGATCTTGTATTCTGCAGACAAAAAGTTGATAGGATGTTCCCATTTCGATGAGATACATTTGAACCAATATCTGAGTTATTTCATTCCATCGAATCGTGTCCCGGCTTCGATCAGAATCTAGCAATTCATATCTGTGAATCTGACTGGCACTTTCATCACAGCTTGTGAATATTATAAGACGATTATAATCTCTGAATCTATCTCTATGCTCATCATGTGATTGCAGCTTATTTCTGATCCAAGATAAAACCCAGCTTTGGCACGGATATCTCCTCCTTGGTGTTCCTGGATCCTCTCTGCCTTCTCCTAGCATAATCAAGCATGCATGCGAGCATTTCATCCTTTCTTTCTCAAGAATCTTATGTCAGTTTGCGAGGATGCTTTTAACTTTTTTGGTAGCTTGTTCTTGGTTTCAATTTCAGGTTCTTCATAGTGAAGAAGAACCAGGCAAAAGAAGAAAAAGGAGGCACAACAAAGATTCTTGATTCTTGGACACCACTTGTTGTCAAGAGAACTGTGATGCCTCACACATGGAGGATAATGAATAAGATCAAGAAAACATAGATAAGGAAATTTGATGCCAGTGTAGCTCTAATGCCTTTTCTATATAGTTGTATCTAATCATAGCTTTCTTCATAGCAGTGGGATGAGATAAAACAATGTTGTTCTAGTTTGTTCAATTGTTGGCATATGAAACAATGTTGATATCTAATTATGGGGATTGATGTGCAGTGCCAGCAGGATCATGTTATAATGATATGTGAGTCAGCTATCAGTAACCCAAGCATATTAGGCCAATATTGCACTCCAACTTGGGAACAAAGAGCCATAGTAGACTTTGAGCAGCTACCTTACCTTGTTTAGGATTCTGGTGTTGAATCAGCCATTATTGTTGGTGCAAAAGCAGCAGGATATGACTCTGAATGCATCAGACACTGGCTGTTCTATGACTCTGAATGCATCAGACACTGGCTGTTCTACTGGAGATTATTGTCCTTCACTGCATCATTAATCTGTGAACCAAATAGCCATCCACATTCTCCTCTGAAGAAATCAGAGTACCAATGCAAAACCACATGCACATACACAGAAAACTTCGACTCTCAAAACCAATCTCACTAAGATCGAACAGATTAGACAGGGAAATGGAACCTGGAAATCCATCTCTTCATCACCACATTTCCGTAACTATGTATCTATCAGTATGAACATATCTATTAAATTGCATTAAAAGAAGACTATACGAACAAGAAAAAGTGTGATCTTTGTGGTTTTATGTTGCAAGTAATCTTCTTTCACTGCATGCTCGAACCCGGATTGTAGATGGCAAGATCCGTCCACCCCGCAGACCAGCACTCGGAATCGGTCTCCAGTCTTTCGACGTTCTCCACAGCTGGCGTCGACATGTCGCCGGCCGGGCTCTGCGATTCGGTCCCCTGAACGCGAACGCTGCGACGGTTCACGCTGCTCGAGCTCGGCAACGACGTAGCGCAACCGCCGCCCGCCGGATGGATGCTGCCCAGGAAGGTTTCCAAGTGCCCGTCGGATGACAGCAGCGAGCTGAAGCTTCCCGTCATGTCGAGCAAGTGGCGGTCGGGGTCGAGAGGCGGGTAGAGAACAGAGAAGGGCTCGGGCTTGGGGAGGCCAGGGAGGTGAGGCAGGGGCGTAGGAGGATTGGATCGCTTGATACTGCAACCAGCAGAGGACGAAGAGGAGGCGTTGAAGCGCTTGGAGTTCTTCCGCGTGCTGCCGCCGACGGGGATGTTGCGGAGGGCGCCGCCTTTGGTCCAGTAGCGGCGGCAGTTCTTGCAGAAGTGACGCGGCTGCGAGAGGTTGTAGTTGTTGTAGTAGCAGAACTTGGTGTTGGTGGATTCGCACCGGGGGCACCTCAGATTCTGCTCTTGCTCGGGAAACCGAGGCCCTGCCGCTTGAACTGCCGCCGACGCCGTCGAATCCTGCATTATTTGGAGGAAGAAGAAGAGCCACAGCCGGTTTCTCCTCCCCAAAAGGGAGATCTTGATGCAGTTTTCCTTCCTTTTTCTTGTGCTTGGCTGGCTTTGCGCTGCAGAGGAATCAACTGAGAAGAGGACTTGCAGTCTGAGAATTCAAACCATGTCGAAACCAAAGTCGGGATTTTTCTTCTTCTTTTTGCTGTTTCAACTGAAGAAATCTTGTTGTGTGTTTAGATACTCGACAGGAATGTTTGAGCATGAAACAAAGAAACCTTTGGATTCATACAACGCAAGAAATAGAGACAGAAGTAGAAGAAGAAGAAGAAGAAGAAGAAGAAGAAGAAGAAGAAGAAGAAGCAGCCTCTGAATCCATCAATCCATGGTTCATAAATTCTCCTTCAAACGAAACGACATAAAAGAAAGACAAACATGGAATTAGGAGGGTACACAGAAACGAAGAACATATTCCAACCACTCGGCTGTCTTGTTCTTCTCTCTCTATCTGTGTGCATTGTGGCCTGGTGCGATGGAATATATAACGCAGCAGGCTCGGGTGTCGCTCCAGAGATTTCCATTGCTGAGTGCTGACTACTAACCCACTCATACAAATCTTAATTCTAATGATGTGGTAAAAATGCTGCTATATCTATTCTCTTTAAATGGGATCTGTGTTGCGGTGGAACAGTCTTACGTGGTGAGATTATAGATCTCTGAAGCCACCATGAAATCATTAATTTATAATCATGGTAGCGTCGAAGCAAAGCATTATACTTAACCACTTATTTGGTTCAATGGCTAGCATGTCGATGGTTCCACAAATTGCTGTTCTACATGTTGATGGATCGCATGGAATCTGATTCAGTTCATATTGGATTGATAATTGAGATGCATAAAACCAGACATATATTTGATGCAATCCTCCTATTCTTTTGCTCATCGCATACATATATTTGAATCTGGATCCTCTCGACAACACCAACACGCATGACACTTGACTGCAACTGGCTTCCATGGACTCACTTGATTTGTTCGTCTTGTAGTCTTGTCTGAAATGATGATAACCCAAAACATCACAAACAGTGGCGAACATCTAACGAGCTGAGAGGATAAGCATGACATGTCCACTATGCCGGATGACTAGTTCGCCACTGTTACTACATCCCTACTGTGGAATTTGCGAGACACAGACTCATTAGCATCATCAGTAAGCTTGTTAGATGTTCATAGTATCCTCCAATGTCTGTGATGTTTATGCATGTCTATTGTTCTCCATGCTTCCATGATCAAGAATCGATTCTGTGAATCTGTGACCCCCAGTATTGGTTTTTTGGTTGTCACAAGTCCAAAGAACTGATTCCGATCACCGAAAGATGAGAATACTTGAGATACAGAACAGCATCACAAGCAATCAGCAGTTGAAAGTTGTGCAATGCCTCTAACCTGCATAGTTACTGAGCAATCTAAGAATTGTCTATATGTCTGCTTTTGCTGCATCGATTCTGTGCCATAAACTACCACTGAAAGGTAACATGAAGTTGGATCCTTTCATCCACATACAAGCGGTAAGACCGGTGCAGACTGTTGACAGAGAGATGGCATCAAAATGTGGTGCAAACTGGCAGAAGACACAAGTGCATATGATATGCTCATCCCCTGCAGAGAACAATCGCAGAGATGCCAAAATGGCTGCCTGCCTATCACAGGGCACACCGTTCGACGCACGACCGTGTATATCTGTGCTTTGGTTTGTGTTCCATTCACCAGAAGGGAAGGGATGACCGAAGAACCTTACTGAATCATCTTCCTAATTTCTTGCAGTGGGTTTTCAGTTCTGTACAGCTAAACTAGACACAGATTTCCAAGTATCTGATTAGATTTCCTCAAAACGTTTTCTTTTTCTTCTGATGAAATCTTCAGAGTGTTTCTGATTCCCCGGTGAGAAAAAAAAATGTTTTTGAGTTCAAAGACGTGAGAATATGAAAGAGATGCAGAAAGAACAAGCTAGCTTGGGATTCAATGAAAGAAGACAAGCTAAAAATACATGACAATTTCTTGTGCACACATCGATTGGACAGCCCAAAGTACGGACTACATTCTTCTCATCCGTGGGCTTTGGATTCCAGTATAGCATCAATTTAAACGAGGCCCTGAAATCCCATTGAAATCACTTACGATTATGATTTGAATTATATTTTCCCAGCTCTTTTCCATGCAGTTCACCAGATCTTGTTTCACTATGTAAAGTTCTCACTAAAGAAGGGGCACAAACAAAATGTAAAGCTCACAAGAATTAATCGGAACACTAATGCAACTCCAAATCAAGTTGTTAAGAACATACCTGCGATTGTGTGCTGAAATCTAGCTGGGTTTTGAGATTGATACTGCGTTTGACCATTTAGCAACCTATAATGCATTTTGGGCATGAGGATTCTGACGGCGGTCTACGCCACAACGCGTCTTATGACGAGACCACACATCCCAGGGTTATAAGAAGGGGGAAAAATCCAAGTCAATCTATTATTTGATTCAATAGCATATAAAATGTCACGAGGAAGAAGGAACACAGAGACAACCCTACATTTCCTTCAGATTCGTTGTTCCTCCCAATTAATATTCTGAAGTGAAACGAAGCCTCAGCTTCAGATTTCATGGCAAGTACGCCTGCAACAAGCATATGGCCTTGCTTGCCTTCATGTGTTCCAACAAGAGAGGAATATTAGCACCCGTCATCGTTTTGTGTGCATGTGATCTTGCAAATCGCATGTGCAGTTGCATGAGATGGTAATGGCGTACGTCCACAAGATCTTTCCCAGTTACGTAAAGCATCTATTCATCACACGTTCACCAATTAATCTTCTCCTGTCTGCTCATGCAATTGCGAGTGTTCTTGCGATGCATGCAATGGCACCTACGTAGTAGTTAAACCAATGTGATGCCAACTCGCAGCAGCTACATAGCTTTAGCTTGACATATATTTAGAATAGAGTGACTACATCTACATGATAGGAATCTACAAATAAGTGTAATCTTCTAATAACATCTTTGGTGTGCCTGACTGCACAAGATAGTATGATGCCCTTCTTTAGACAGTAACTGCAGAAGCCACAAAACTTAGCAGCACGAGGAACTGTTTTGTGATCCGAGACTATATGATGCTGCTCCTCGACAGTAAACACAGGAAAAATGTTCTTCTATCAATGTGGAGATGTAAGATGGAGATCAATGTGGAGATGTAAGATGGAGAACGGATTCCATCCTTGGCTCTCATATTCTTCTTTCTTCTTCTCATGCCTCATTTGCTAACCAGAGTTAAAATGCTCGTCCACTTCTTAATGGCAGTTGGTGGTGGTGGTGGCGGTGCCTTCGTTATTTTAGAGCTGCTCTCTTCCAGCCATGGAGATTGCATTGGCTCAGCCGCAGATAAACGAGTGGCCATAGTTCATGAACTAAATTGAGAGAGCATCTCTTGCTAGAATGAGATGTTTGTCCATATTCATCTTCCTCCACTTATTAGGCCACTGACATTATACTCACCGACTCGATCTTCTCAGTCTCTCATTCGATTTGATTCTCACATTTAGCCAAACAGATCCTCTAGCATAGAGAATGTCTGATTCGATGCACACCCAAGAGATCTCCTTGGCAAAATTATTGAGATAAAGAAGGATTTAATGATTTATGTGAAGATTCCATTTCCGATCATGAGCTAGATTGAGATAGCAATTCATTGAATAGGAAACTTTGGCATGTTCCTTCTTTTCAAGAACAATATCTTCAAACTGTTCATGCGCACGATTGATGAGAATTGTACAAGGCAGCAAGCTGAAAACTTTGTCTTTAAAGGATTTCTTACGACATGAAAAGGATACGATTATCGCCATCGATACCTTCCACAAAGCATATATACCATCATTGGTTTTAACAGCTATATAAAGGCTGACGAAAACATAACCTAATAATCCTAACACTTGATGATCAAACTTCACCAACTAGATCTTGGCAAGCCTCTAATCCAAGTAGATCACTGCATGACATCAGAATTGATTGCTGTAGACATCAACAGGCCAATGAAGTGATTAATTGGCATAGATAGACCACACAGATACCATCTTAGATAACGCAGTTGTTGAGATGCCAATTGTTGCAGCATGAGATGAGCGGAAAAATCAAGGCAAACAATATAGATCTGGCTATAAATATGTGTTGAAACATCTTAAGAATTGTCAGACCTCGATAAAGAATGAGTTGAAGGTTGCATATTTCCAACAGCCACATAAAATAGAGATGTTGAGGATCATGCAGCCCCTATTAAAGTCACTGCTCATGGTTCACAGTCAATGACTTGGTGTTGGTTTAGCTGGTTCTGTGAGGGATCCCTCGAGAGGGGCAGATCCAGGCATTAAATATAATATTTCTTTGTGTCAGTTTGCTACTCTTTTCTGGTTGAATTCGGGAGATTCGTAGTGTTTCATTTTCTTGTTGACTGAACTCTAACAAGGACCACAAATATCACCTCCATAGAAGAAGTCAGCATGACATATTGGAGTACACCTACCTCTTCATACATTGAAGTATCCAGCCATCATATGATGTTGCAGTGATCTGTTGAGGTGTTACATTAAACTGCATTCATGACATTACATGGATTCAAGCCTGATATCTGTCTATCTATCTATCAACTTAGTATCACGTATCACTACGCTTTGTAGTGACAGAATGAAGGTTATCTCGAGGCGAAAAGTTTTCCGACTCCTCTTCTTAACGACAGTGGATGAGCAAAAAATAGAATGAATAAATGCATTGTGAGCCATTGGATGATACATCTTTTTCTATGACCAAAGAATAACTATTTTCTAACATGTGGTGGATTTCCATTGTGGCCTTCTCTTTTCCCATGCAATCTACGACCTAACACCTCCACAAGCTAAGTTTAGGTTCTTAATTTTTATCCCAGGTATTAGGTCATTTAGGAGGAGCATGCATGCTTCATCCTATTGATATATTCCTCCATGCACAGATCTATCATCGCGTTAATATGGGTTGACTATGTGCTTTTGCTCAAAATAGTATATAAGGTAGAAATGAGAACACCATTGTCTCCATTTCTAGGCAAAAATTATCATGGAAAATGAGGGATAAAAAGGAAGCTTCTATTAAACCGCAGCAGGGCAACAGCTGTCCCGAAAGATAAGACTTCGATCTTGCCAGACCCTTTGGCAATCATTGGCTGCCTTGCATTTTTATGTCCTTGTTTCAGAGTTTGAGCCTCCTTTTGGCACTCATAAATATGGAGTTCTCTCGGGAGGCTCTGCATTGACTTGGTTCATTTCCCTCGGCAACCCTAACTAGGGAGATCAGTTCATTTGGAACTCCAAACAAATGGTTAAGGGTGCTGAGTCCTGTGTGCCACTCTCAGAAGTGGCGACTTCCAACACCCACGGGGAGGACTCCCCTTACTTTGCTGGCTGGAAAGCTTATGATGAAGACCCTTATGATGCTGCAAGCAACCCTGCAGGGGTCATTCAGATGGGTTTGGCAGAGAACCAAGTAAGCTATTACTGATGCACACTCATTTTAGCATAAGAAGAAGTTGTCTTCATTTCTCTTGCCTGACTGTGCCCTTGTGGCCTTTCTCAGGTTTCATTTGATCTACTGGAGAAGTATTTAGACCAGCACCCGGGAGCATCCGGCTGGGGATGTGGTATCTCCGGCTTCAGAGAAAACGCTTTGTTTCAAGATTACCATGGTCTACAAACTTTTAGACAGGCAATAGGCGTAACCTGGGAACGATTGTATTGCTTATCCGTTGGTAATTGTTTCGGAGAATCACGCTCGACGACAACTTTGTCTGCAGGAAATGGCAACTTTTATGGAGCAGATAAGGGAAGGCAGGGCAAAGTTTGATCCCGAACGCATCGTCCTCACCGCAGGTGCAACCGCCGCAAACGAGCTACTCACCTTCACCTTAGCAGATCCCGGAGATTGTTTGCTGATCCCAACACCTTACTATCCTGGGTAAGAGTTACAGACACCTCACAGTGCCGCTTGTTAATCTTGGCTTAATTAGGTTAACAGGAAAACCACTTCTAATCCAGGTTTGACAGAGATCTAAGATGGAGAACTGGTGTTCGTATCATTCCGGTCCACTGCAGCAGCTCAAATGGATTCCAAGTAACTCTTCAGGCCTTAGAAGATGCATACGTGAAAGCAGAAGGCATGAAGATTAGAGTCAGAGGACTTCTCCTCACAAACCCATCGAACCCGTTGGGCACCGCGATCACAAGGCATGTTCTCGAGGAGGTATTAGACTTTGTGACGCAGAAGGACATCCACTTGATCTCAGACGAGATCTACTCGGGCTCCGTGTTCTCCTCCGATGAGTTCGTCAGCGTCGCGGAGATTGTCGAAGCTCGCGGCTACAAAGATTGTGACAGAGTCCACATCGTGTATAGCCTCTCCAAAGATCTTGGCCTGCCTGGATTTAGAGTGGGAGCAATTTACTCGTACAACGATAGAGTGGTGACGGCTGCTAGGAGGATGTCCAGCTTCACATTAGTCTCATCTCAGACTCAGAGGATGTTGGCTTCGATGCTGGCTGATAGAGAGTTCACTGAGAACTACCTGAAGACAAATAGAGAAAGGCTCAAGAAGAGGCATGATTTCATCACCGAAGGTCTCAAGAATGCCGGGATCGAGTGCTTGCCAGGGAATGCTGGGCTCTTCTGCTGGATGAATCTGGCACCATTACTCGAAGAGCCCACCAAGGAAGGAGAGCTGAGACTTTGGAGCTTGATAGTGCACGAGGCGAAGCTTAACATATCCCCGGGCTCTTCCTGCCACTGTTCGGAAGCAGGCTGGTTTAGGGTATGCTTTGCTAATATGAGCCATCAGACACTGGAAGTTGCACTGAGGAGAATAAAGGACTTCATGAAGAACACGAAGACAAAACAAGAGAAATAATATTTGCTGCAGACCCAGCCACTTCGTTCATTATCCTCTCATGATTTTACTGGTTTCATTTTTCTTTTCTTTTCCTTTTGATTTATCTTGGGGGAAGACTGTGCTTTTGAAGAGGTGAAGAAACACCACCTCTTTTGATTAGAGCCTTGCATTTCCATAGAATACTTTCACAGGAAGTTCATATATACATCTTCAATGTATACAATCATGAAGCTAGCTAGCCATCTATGAATAAAATGCTTTCGTCCTGTTTCATTATGATTCTTCCTCGTAATATCTTTTCATTAACCTGATAGTCTTAGAGTGCTACATATGTGGTGTTGTATTGCTCCTCGTAATGTCTCAATTATTTCTTTTCTTCCCGTCTAACCTTGATATATATATTCCAGATATATTCAATAATAATAATAATCAGTATAGCCCACAATTGGGGAGTGAAGTCATCCCAATATTTAATATATACTGCTCTCCTCCCATATCATTGGGTTGCATGTCTGTGGCTTTAGTAAGTATACATCCGCCATTTTTAGTTTAGTCAACTCTTGTATTGCAGATGTCATGATTATTGAACCCACCCTGCAGATTATGAGAAGTGCAACTTGATTTAAATTACACTCGATACAGAAACCTAATCATCAAATTTGCTAAGTCATCAAAGGGTTAGGTCATACACTCTATATGTTTACACCTCTCACAAACATATTAGGTTTAGTATGTTGCACACACCACCGAACCCCATTCTTTATTAGCTAAGATAATCTATGATACGAGTCAAATGGTATGCAACTTTTGGTGCAAGTCGCTGGTCAACGAGGTGGACAACAATTGCCATGGTCAATAACAACAAGCTAGTTTTCAGCACAGGGATGATGATCACACGTGAATGTTTGTCACTGTGCATAGCGACGCAACAAATGTACATTTGAGTTGACTTTTGCAATCGAACTCAAACAGCATACGATATAAGAGCTGCATTGTTTGACCATGTTATTCATAGATGTCTCCTTGAAAGGTCAACTTCATCTAACGTAGTTGTCCATCAGAACCGAAGAACTCTTAGACATATAATAAAGATTGCCATCTTTCTGAAGTAGATTATGATCAAAAGTTTGGCTGTAATGACATATAAAATGTCAGAGCAGCTGCTTTGCCCTCAAGTCCATTTCTTTTTCTTGGTGCTCATGCCTTCAGATGTAATCCATCTCTCGGTGCTTCTGTTCGTATAACAACTCCGAAGTGGTTGACCTGGAATGCCCCAACAAGTCTTCTTCTTTCGTACTGTTCCTCCAAAGTCACGCTCGACAAGCAGAAGGACTCACTTCCCTTCTGTCATCATCACTCACCGTCTCTCCGCGTTGTCGGCGAGCCTCCGTTATCAGCAGAAGAAGATGCAGCGTCGGGAAATGTCGTCAGCCCACGGTCCTCGACGTCCTGATTCCAGGGTCAACGCATGCATGCAGAAGTCAAACGGACAGCCATGCGAGTGGTGTTAACGCGGAGTTTGCCTGCCCATCCCTTATCCTTCCGACACCCACGTCGTCATCACTTCTGCACTCGGTCAAAGGAACTGTTTCGGACAATCTTGGGTTGATACATAATCCTATTTTGTATCTGAGACTGTGTGCACACCAATTTCATGGTATATCAATTCGGATGTGGTCAAAGTTTCTGAACCCAAACGACAGTCTCTATGTAACTACCATTGTCAATTAGGGCTGGGAATGGACCGATTACAAACTAAATGGGCTCAATTTGGGCTTTCGACGGACGTAATTGGATGGGAACTATTTCATTTGATTAGGTATGAGGGAAACATAATATGTGCATACGTACGGATGACGGTTTTTAGCCGAATGGCAATTTCCTCAATAAATAAGAAAAAAGGGTGAAAAATTATATTGGCAAGTTGATCAAAATACGGTAACGACAACTTCTAAGGGCCGATGAAGTCGGCCTTATTCTATACTGGACTGGGCTTTCATTGCACTTCATAAAAGAGGAGATCGGTCTGTGTTTCCATGTGAATGATTGAGAGCTTGATAGAGAAGGGAAAAAGAAGGCACACTTGGCCTCGTTAGGGCGAAAGAAGAAGAGCGAGAGCGAGCGAGATAGCGGTTCTTCGCTTTTGTTTCTAGATTTCTTTCTCTCTAACGTGTCGATCGCCGCTGTGGACTTGCCAATCGCTGGAGATCCTCATGGAGGAGATTGGATCCGAATTGGACGCATCTGAGCTGCCCGGATCGCTGATGCCGCTGGTGTAGAGGGCCGATCTCGCGGGAATTCTGGGAGGAAGATGAAGGGGAACGGCGCCGAGGACTTGTCCCCTGGACTGTCGCAGCCGCTTGAGTGGAAATTCTCGCAGGTGTTCGGGGAGAGGGCGGCGGGGGAGGAGGTCCAGGAAGGTACGATCTTTCCCTACCCTTTGTCAGATCGGTTCTTGACGATGCGGGGTCAGCTTAGGGTTTCGTCTGGTTTACATGTTCTTTTCGGAGTTGCCATTCTTCGTTTTCTGTGTTTGCCGATAGAATGGCTTATGAGAAATACTGGAAGTGCCTTGTCTCGCGACAACCGCAGGGAATGTTATTTTATTGAGGTCTCTCCATCATATTGCGGGAAAGATTGGAACCTGTTACTTTTCCAAATATAAAAAAAATATGCTTCTTCTTCTTTTTTTGCATGAATATTTTACTTCTTGTGGTTGTTTAATGAATTCCTTGTTTCTCACTTCTGTTGTTGTCTGTGAACTTGCAACTATTCTATAGATATACGTGAAATTGTTGATTACCACTATGTTTCCTTGTTAAAAACTTTGGTCGAATTTTAGTAGTTTTTGTGGATTGTCAGATTAGTCACGGGTGAATTCTATCTATTAGCTGTTGATCTATTTTAATTAGACTATTTAGTTATTTTTGACTTGCCTCTCTATCTTCTTCCGTGTGTGTTAACAATGGCTGCTCTCTTTTACCAGAAATGTAACCTATTCTATATTGGTTGGAACTCGGACATAGTTAACCAGTGCATATTGTACCGATGAAGCCAGTGATATGGTCTGTTGTTTGGAATTTTTTCTGGAAGTGAACTAAAACTTTCACATTTGCATGTTTCTGATAAGCATGTAACAATGTCATAAATAACACTGTGGGAAATTTGTAATTTTCATCACTTCTCCAAGTTTGACATCAATGATTAGGTAAGCAAAGAAACTATGCCCTTTTCTGTCGCTGGATGTTTCTCATTCACATAATGTTCCTACATCTTCTTAGAGTGAAAATGCTTCAGTTCTTTACAATGTCTAATAGCTCTAATTGATACCATTCTTGAGCAAAGTCTGGCAGTTCAGTTTGCAGGTATGATGAATAAATGGCAAACAACTTAATGGAATTTGTGTCATCATTTTAATATTGCTAAATGTCATAGCTTTGTCAATTTTTGTTTTTTTCAATTGCAAAGTTATCGTAGTGTTGCTGGCTGAACCAAAATTCTTCCTCGTGTTGCTTTCAAACCATAGCAGATTATTTGATCTTGAAGTGAGAGACTGAAAAGGTTAGACATGTTCAGGTGGTAAGATATACTCTAAAAGAAGGTGTAGATTAGTGCATGGGGATTCGTCCAGTGCAAGATTTAGGGATACAAGTAACCCTATAGGTAGAGAGGTTGTTTCCATAATCCAAACCCTGTTCACTTAGGTTACAATGGAGTGATTTTAACTGTGGCAACAAGACTGGCCCTCTAATTGTATACTCAGGTGTGACTTGAGCTTATTGGAAGACGGAGGTTCCCATTTCTAAAAGTATGAGTCAGTTTTCTTGGTTATATTTTGCATAAGAATCTGTCGTTGAAGTGATATTTTTTGATGATCAGCTGATCACGCTAGGCTCCAAAGGGTACATGGAACCTGCTCGCATTCTTATACAGGGACTGCCTAATGTATGATGTTATTTGATTGACCAGAATAGAGGAATTGTCTATGTTCTTGTGTTTCATACTGTGTTTTTTTTTTTCCTCCATCCTCTGGCTTTGTCAAATCCTATGCAATGTTAGCTGACTTCATTAATGTCTATTTTTATATGCAGTTGATATTATCTCAGCTATTGAATTTGATAAATCCGGAGATCATCTGGCCACCGGCGATCGAGGAGGGCGTGTTGTTCTATTTGAAAGGATCGATGTTAGGAGTGTACGTCAGTTGCCTTATCTTTAAGCTAGAGCATGTTTTGTCTATTTGTGTTCCTTTGTTTTTCATATTTTCTATGTGTTGAATCTGCAGCATGGCTCCCGAAAAGACCTGGAGAAGCAAGATTATCCAACTATTAGACACCCTGAGTTTCGCTACAAAACAGAGTTTCAAAGCCATGAACCTGAGGTGCTTTATTCTCAATGACTACTATCCGAAACATGATCCTGTAATCTTAATAGAACATTGATAAAGATTTTTTATGTTCACACTTCAGTTTGACTATCTTAAAAGCTTGGAGATAGAGGAGAAGATTAATAAGATTAAATGGTGCCAAACAGCCAATGGTGCACTCTTTCTTCTTTCTACTAATGACAAGACAATCAAGTACTGGAAGGTAGGTATTAATCACTTTCGGACCGATGTTGTAATATTTCTTTATTATTCGTATCACTAATGTTTTCCTTCTTTTTGTAAATTCGTGTTCATATTCTGAGTTATGTGGGATGTTGCTATTTCAAGTCAAATATTACATGTACTTGCTAAAATTCTGACTGTATCCAAAAAATCTGTTCCTTTGATTCTTGCTATTCTAGAGGAAGTTCTATATATGTCCATTTCTATTTCTTCTATTAGTTTCTCAGTTATCTCATTGTACCATTTCTGGCTTCTGCTATTGACCGTTATTTCCAGAGTGATATCCTAGGATAGCATACGCTAGCCATGGTGAACCAAGCCAGACAGCAAGCGACTTGTTAGCATTCCATTGAAATTCTGAGCAATGTTAATATCTATCAAGTTTTGTGAGTTCACTTTATTGTTATTGATTTTGGCATCATACCTCTTGGCTTTTTGACGAAGGTGCATATATACTTTGTGTTTTACTTTAATGGTTTGCAAATCCACCATCATGAAAACCTACATGACTGGATATTGTTTATGGCTGTACTGTAGATTGTTTTGGAAATATATACCGTTTATGGCTGTTGAAGAATGTATCTTGTCTTTACAGGGGTGTTTAGTTTATACTTTTTTTTTGTTAAATCTCTATTAGTACAATCATATTTAAATTCGTTGCAACTTGCTGATATTTTTATATATGCCTAGTGTGAAACTAACCTCTGGTAGAGTTGATGTCCTTTCATTAGTGATGCTTTTGTGCTTTTTCCATGATTCACTAATACTTTGTTTCTAAACTTCTGGCTAGGTTCTTATATTATCTGTTGTTTATGTTTCATTCTTTTCTTGCAACAGTATTTTCCTGACTTCCTTGTATTCATTACTTGTTGTGTCTTCCCTAAACACAAGAAACATATTTTAGAGAGAAGATATATCACAATATTTGTGTTCTAAAGCCATTCTGTTCATATAAATGTTGGATATCAAAGGCATTAGTTTGACTGTTATATAGAAAAATACATACACATAAAATATAAAAATTGTAAAATCTCTGCTTTCAGTTAAAAAAAGGTACTAGTCTTGAACATCTACTGAATTACAAGAGATTTTTCAATAAAAAGAACTTGATATTTCTGATGATAGGATTCAAGACAGTACAGGTTAGGACTGTGATGATAAAGGCAGATTTGGAACTTGAATTTGGTTGCCTTGAAATGCTTGTGTTATTGTTAATGTCTTGTTGTTATAGTTGTTCAAACCTGTGATTATGTCACTGTCCTTCAACCCTTCTGAAACTATGGCCTGCTAGATTCCTTCTCTTTTTGGTGCTCTGTAATATTAGCTGTTCTTGAATCCCTACAGGTCCAAGAAAAAAAAGTCAAGAAGATTTCTGAGATGAATGTGGATGCTTCAAAAGCCGTACAAAACGGCAGCATTGCTAGTTCAAGTGTGACTCCTAGAAGATGTCTTCCGAATGGTGGATGTTATGAAGGGCACGACAGTCACTCAAGCAATGACTTGTCCTTTCCCCCTGGAGGGTTTCCATCACTGCATCTGCCTGTGGTAGTTGTGCTTAACCCAGACTATTGGACATACAAATAATTGTTTGCCGCCTAGATATATATATAAAAAGGCACTAAGAAATTTTGTACGCATTCAACAAATTGACTAGCTTTCTGTAGCTACATCTTGCATTTTCCCCAACAATCTATGCACTGATTGCTTCTTTTATTCTTTTGCATCCCTTTTTGTCATGTGAATTCAGGTTTTCTGTTATGCTAACTCAATGAAAATGGTCACTCTCTATATGTTTGCACAGGTGACGTGCCAGGAGACAAGTCTCACTGCTAGATGCCGGAAGATATATGCCCATGCTCATGATTACCATATAAATTCCATCTCAAATAATAGGTGAATCATATATTTTCCAGTTATTCTAGTCTCCTGGTTATTGAATCACTCTATTAGCTGAAATGCACTTCTTGTACTTGTGATGTTTCTTTTTCGTATCATGCATAAGTTTTTATGACTTAATTATGGCCCCACTGATGAATTTAGTGATGGTGATGCCATCTGCTATATCTGCAACTTAGCCAACTCTTATGGATCTACATCATGTTTAACCATACTATATATGGAGTTTGTAGCTCATAAACCAATGTTCTATTGAATGAATTTTTGTTTGTCTTACAAATGGGAGAAGATATGTGGTGATGACCATATGCTTTGTATAAAGTAGCAATTGAACTAGTAATTCATATTAACATTACCAAGTGAAATATGCTCCTATACCAAGTATTTCTTAAGACCAAGGCTCATAATAAAGATGGAAGATTCATTTGTCTAATATGAGCAAATGATTGCATGAGTTGCTTTGAACACTGCTGACACATGGTGAATCAATTGGCTACCTAACTTGCCACCAACCTGGTCTAATTACAAGAAAGTGCCTTTGTGTCCAACAAACTTATTTTACCTCCTTGTGCCAACAGTTCTGTAGTTTCATTTGTAAAAGCATTTCAAACTCTATTATTGAAGATGGAACTTCTTTGAACTCATTATACTTCTGAACAGCAGAAGCAAGCAAACATGAAATTATTAACAAAGAATAGCAGGTGATGATTTTGCATATATGCTTTCACGAATAGGATCTCTTTGTTTTCCTGATGAACTGTGGAAGCTTTTGCATATTTAAGTCAGCAATATTGTTTTGTTGGTACTTCTTATAAGTATTTTGTGATATGATGAAAACAGGAGACTTCTTTTAGAATTTTCTCTAGTGGTTATATATGGTTGAAAGTCCACTTGTGCTTTGAGCCTTATTCAAACAAAATGGTGGTTTTCTTTCTTCCATCCAGTGATGGTGAGACATTTATATCAGCTGATGATCTACGAATAAACCTTTGGAATTTGGAAATCAGCAATCAAAGCTTTAATATTGTTGATGTGAAGCCTGCAAATATGGAGGATCTAACTGGTATCACATTTTTTATTGGAAGTATTAAATCTTTCATTTTTAAGAGCTTTAGTAGCACTTTTGAGTCATAGTTATCTGTTCTTTGAATCTTGAACATATTTTTTCCTAAATGAATATGTGACAATAATGGCCTCCTGTTAGTTGTTTCATCCAATTATGAAGGGACCTTTTGTTTTTAAATAGAACTCATCTATTTTTTTGTATATTTAAAACTAATTCATTTTTTAAGCTGGCTTCTACAGAAACAGACATAACAACAACAGTCAAAGTTACTATCAACTGACTTCATTATTCTCATGATTCTAAAATGGCTCTTCAATAAGTTATCTTAAAACAAGAAGCCACTTCACCAGTTGGTACCTTTTATAACAATTCCTGGCCTCGGATCACCGTTCTATTAGTATAAGGGCTTCACATT
The DNA here is from genome assembly GCA_001649415.1 of Musa itinerans. Lineage (NCBI taxonomy): Eukaryota > Viridiplantae > Streptophyta > Magnoliopsida > Zingiberales > Musaceae > Musa > Musa itinerans. The sequence continues at coordinate 25,300 of LVTN01000004.1, forward strand.
TATTTGACATAACAATTTAAGGCCTTAAAAGCTAAAAAAAGGTAAAATGAAAAAGAAATCCTAGTTCTTAGTTGCTAGCCTGAATAAACTTGCAGCCAGTACTATCCAAGTTAATTGTAAACATAGACTGAAGCTATGGTTAAATTAATGGAACATTAAGTACACTAACTGGTTGAGAATGCAATCTATGCAAAAGATATTTACCTTTGCTTGACAATAACTTGAAGTACTTTTGGCTTTCTATTATAATACTCTCGTTGAAATGACCACACACACACATTTATCTTTTAATGTTATGTTTTAGTTAGTTGGCCCAGGTCAGCTTTGGACCTACCATAACAAACTGCAGATTTCTCATTTTAGGAGAAAAGTTATGATGTGTGGTCAGCTTCAACATCTATGTCACTTTGTTAATGTCATTTTGAGAGTATGACTTTTTTGAGGTAAAGAAATGGCAATATTAAGAACCTTTAGATGCTTGCTTGGGACGTTATATTCAGTGGAAATTGTAAGAGACAGCTCCTCATTGGGTGTTTAATCTCACCCACACTATTTCTCTGCACCACTTTATTTTTATTTTCCCTCCTAATTTATCCGTTTGCGCTTTAGGTTTGCCTTAGCTATAAATTTTTCAGTGATAAATTCATTTTGAATTGTAAATTCTGTCACATTTCAGAGGTGATAACGTCTGCTGAATTCCATCCAACCCATTGTAACATGCTAGCATATAGTAGCTCAAAGGGCTCAATCCGGCTTATTGACTTGCGGCAGTCAGCATTATGTGATAAACATTCTAAGATGTAAGTTTTTTTTGTGTGTGTGTGTGTGTGTGTGTATTGAGTTCCTTCGATGGCAGAATGAGTCTTAAAGATAATGTACTTGTCTCAAGATAAATTTTAGCCTCAATTTCTTGATCTCAATTGGTATAGCTAGTGACTGACTATCGACAGGTTTGAGGAACGGGAGGCTCCTGGTTCAAGATCTTTTTTCACAGAGATCATTGCCTCAATTTCGGATATTAGATTTGCAAAGGACGGAAGACACATCCTTAGTCGTGATTACATGACTCTTAAGGTTCCTCCTTTTTTTATCTTTTACTGGTTTTTTCTCTTATTGCTTTATTGAGAAGCTTCAAATCTCAAATCTAATTGCTTATAAGTGTTCAAGTACCTGCAGTATGTGGGATTTTGTGGCTATGATTTCTGGTATCAACCTTTTTCTTTCATTTAATATCTTCTGGGCCCCATTGATGTAATGATCTTTTAGTCAATTGATGGCATTAATGAGATTGAATTCACAATTTTGATATGCTGGACTGCTTACTATAGTGATGTGGGATACAAAACTCATCATACATCTGCGTGAGGAACTCAGATCATGGTTCCACAATGGTAGAGTAATCCTAAATCCTGATTGAATGAGTCCTAGCCCAGTCCAACGCTTATGTTCCTCAATCCTAACCTAGACCAACCCAGGCTCTGTTTGTGATAATCTCAGTCTGAGAATGGCTGGTTTGTGTCAGGTTTCTTGGTTGCGTGTGTATATTTATGTATAATTGAAACCCATAAAATTTTGAATAAAAATGATAGTAAATAATATTCTGCAATAGGATACAATATACATTGTCAATTAGTTAGGTATAGACTAGGCTCCGGTTGAATTCAGGTTTGGTTCAGGGTTTGGAGTTTGAATTCACCCTGAACCCAAACAGTGTTGGGTGGAGATTTTCAAACTCAAAATCCTAAAAGCCCAACCAAGCCTTTACCATTGATGAAGCTGGGTATGCGTGTTACCTCCAACCGTTAGAAGTGTAGGTGAGGTGGGTACGGCACAGGCTGGTGGAAAAGGTACTGCGCTTTATTGAATCACATTCTTGATTCATGGTATTCTGATCTCTCGATTTTGTTGTTCTCCAACGATTGTTCAGAAAAGAACATCATGATTTTAATTCTTGTCCCCTTCTTCCTTTTTGCAAATTGTTTCTTGCTTCATATAATTTTCTTGTTTATCGATCAGCTATGGGACATAAACATGGAGTCTGCTCCTGTAGCAACTTTTCAGATTCACGAGTATTTAAGGCCTAAGGTGAGTTTGTTTTTCTTTTGTAATTTTAGCTGACCTTCCTCCAGTCTAGATAATAGTACTCTGTACATTAACATGGATGGATCTTGGTAACCGTAGTTATCACTGCCTTGCAGCTATGTGATCTATATGAGAATGATTCGATCTTTGACAAATTTGATTGCTGCCTAAGTGGAGATGGGTTACGTGTGGCAACTGGTTCTTATGGGTATATATTTTCAAATATTTGGTTTTAACACTGTTTATTTGCAGTTTTATATCCATTGATGCTCAATAATTATTGTAATTGCAGCAATCTTTTCCGTGTTTTTGGCTGTATTCCTGGAAGCAACGAAGCAGCAACTTTGGAGGCCAGTAAAAATCCAACAAGGTATTAGCTTACTGTAAAACTTGGTCCTTTATTGCTGGTAGTGCACATGGATATGTACTTTTAGAAGCTTTGTGGTATACGAACTGTTAACTGAGTAAGTGAGCAAAAACTGTTAGAACACATTTTAACTTTACATTCTAGTATTTACTGTCTAGCAAGTATATTAGCATCAGACAGTATTGGTTTAAGTTAAGAAACTCTTATATATTCAGGATGTCATTCGTCTATGTTGCTATAAGGAAATATCGTCTATGTTAGTTTCATCGCCAAGGTACCCAGAAGGTCAAGTGAAAGGTGTGTGATATAGCAGCCAGAACTCTTCATGCCCGAAGGCCAGAGGCTAAGAGCCAAAAGGCCAGGAGCTGAAGTGTCATCTGGGAGGCATTCAATCCAACATGGTTGAGGTATGCCACATCTGAAGTGGCAGTTTACGGCCACGACAGTCGGTGTACCATACATATATCATTGCTAATACTGAACATTCAATAGTGATGTCACCACAGTTATTTGTCGGTTTCTTCACTGTTCTTTCAAGAACTAGAGCGACACATGTGTTTTCTACCTTTGTTCTAGTTTGTTTTTGGAACTAATATGATCTAGAGTATTCATCTGCTGATTCATTTTTTTTGCTTTATGATCGAACCATTCGGTATAGCTGATTCTTCCCTTTTCTGTTTTTGTGAACGAAATCCATAGCTGATTCTTCTTCCCTTTTCTGTTTTTGTGAACGAAATCATATAGGCGACAAGTGCAAACCCCCTCAAGGCCGGCAAGATCTTTGAGCAGCTTTGCACGTGTTGTCAGACGAGGTTAGTGCTTATGCACTAGGGTTTTTGTTCTTTGGATTATTTGATAAATGATGGATTTCAAAGTGCATTCTTCTTTCTATGATGTCCCATGCTTGTGTTGAATCGTCACAGGAGCAGAAAGCCCAGGAGTCAATGCCAATGGAAATTCATTTGATTTCACAACCAAGTTACTCCATTTAGCATGGCACCCGACAGAAAATTCAATTGCCTGTGCTGCTATGAACAGTTTGTACATGTACTATGCCTGAAGATGGCACCGGAAGGAAGGTCACTTTTGTGCCTCCTCCTTTTTTAATGTTAATTTTGGTTTGCTTCAGAAGGCCTGTTGTTACATGCAATGAGCAAGGTGCAGGAGAATATGTAGGTCACTTTTACATGATTACGTTCGGTGTCGGTGTCGGTGCCAGCTAACGATGTTTTTTAAATTCACGATGCAATCTGTATCTTCCACCACCAGTGGCAGCAGCTTCTTCAGATTATTATTATTATTATTATTATTATTTTTTTTTTTGAAAGGATTGCAAATGTTTTCTAGTCATGGCCGATTTGGAGGTCCCCAGTAATTGTAGCTCTCTTGCAACTAATACAGAAGCCATTTTCATGTTGGATTTTCCAGTGGGCTGCTGTGAGATGGCTTCATGAATGCTTGTATCGTCCGACTTTGCATGATGAAGCTTGTGAAGGTTCTTATAATGTTTACTGTTCACATCTGTGTTGTCCACTGCGGTGGCTCAGCTTCTTGATCGATCATTCAATGCCATTATTTATTCGTTCAGGCTGCCAATTAAGTTGGTTTGATGCCTGCAATTATCGTGTCATGTTTTTCAATTGAGGTTTTAGTTTTGGTGGTTATCGATGCATCGTTATTACCTGGCTAATACAATATGCCACATTTAACCGACACGTCACCTTTCTTCTCGCTTGGCACTCTGACTTGTCCGACATGTCATGTAAGACCCAAACTTGTTTTGCAAGTAGTGCGACGCGAGGTTGAGGTCGAATGATATGCATAATCATTTTTGTTTGTGATGAACTTGATTCGAGAATCTATGGTCGAATGATATGCATAATCATTCTCGATATAAAGGTCAATGGTCAATGGCTAATCCAATTGTTAACGATCATTATGCATGGCCTCAATTCTTAAATTAGTATTTCTTAGACTAGAGATAATCCAAAAGTATCATAAGATAAATCTTCCTAAAAACAAAAAAAGTCTCGAATGGTCGAAGAGAATAGTACTTGAGAATCTCTCAACTATAATGAGTAAACAACTTCGGCTGATATACGTGTGTATAGATAGATAGACAGATGGATGGATAATCTTCTTTCTCATTTTAGGCGTGTGTATAGATAGATAGATAGATGGATGGATGGATAATCTTCTTTCTCATTTTAGGATTCAAGTAGAAAAATCTCATGAACTTGAACCATAATTATAAAGCTATGAAGATTATAGCAAATGTGGAGCATCTGATATTTCAACTTCCTCCACTCCACTGTATGCTGAATCATTATAAGCATTCCTTATGTCTGATATTGTTGGACAGATTGGTGAATGTGAAAATATAGTTTCCTTTGGAGAACAAAGAAACTTGCATATCAAGTTAAGAACAAATCCATTTAGAAGGCAATGAGATAAGTACTAGTATAGCTGTGTGCACTGATAATAGACATTTTTTTTTTCTTTTTAAAGCATTATTCTCCTACTTCCATAACTTGCTATTTCTTTATCTAGTCTTGACGTCGGTAAATTCCTTGCAAATTATTTTTTGTTCCTGAGAAGAATATTATTTTATTTTGAAGTACATATATATATGTATATAAAACACAAGTATGGTCATGGATTATTGCAAAAGAGAAATCTTAAAAATAAAAGAAAAATCAATACAAGATTGGGTCAACATTCTATTCTCATGTTCATGTGGAAAATTAATTATCTTTTATCATATGAGACAAAGTTATAAGTGCTCTTGATACATTCTCTCACTTACATCTCAAAAGAATTTCCTTGAATTTTCTCAGTTTCTCGAGAATCACTGGAAAATTCCCAATTGCACTCGCAATTATCCTTTCACATCATCCTCTTCCATGAATCTAAAGATAGATAGATAGATTTGGCACTAATAGAATGATTCAACACTAGTATTCACTATTGCTGTATTTCACAGAAGAATTCTTTCCAGACTTGGATTTCTTCTCCTGCAAGAACACTGGAATCCAATATTAGTACATATCGAATGTACATTTTCGATGAAACAAAGAGAATAGTTTTATTGCAGTCCGATCTGCTGCATCTTCTTCATCTGCATCATCCTCTCCGTGGAGTCAATCCCAGTAAGGGGGCAGCTATAAAATGAGCAGAGGTCACCGGGCAATTCAACCAACCCCAACACTCATAATATTCTTGCGCGAGAGCTTCTTCCGGTACATGGCGCATCACCCAATCATCCGACGCAGGGTCTCGGAGAATAACCTCCAGGCGGAGCTCGATCTTCTCGTCAACTTTCGTCGATTCTTTCGCTACATCGCCATAGATACGGAGTTCACGGGCGTCGTCAATTCCGCTCCTTCCGATGCTTCCGAGGAAGGTCTATATAGCGTCGTCAAAGAAAACGTCGACAATATGAAGCTGATACAGCTCGGAATCACCTTGTTCGACTCTAACGGCAATACTCCGGGCTTGTGCTGGGAGTTCAACTTCTCCGATATCTTTCCAAGGCGGCCTCTTCTGTCGAATGACTCCATCTACTTGTTGCTCCGAAGCGGCCACGATTTCGAGAGAAACCTGCTAGAAGGGATCAGCGGCGAGATGTGCGGCAATCTTCTACGCCAAAATCTCTTCAACGGAGACAAGGAATCCGTTTACGTCACCTTCCATGGCCTGTACGATTTTGCCTACGTGATCAAGCTGATCACCGGAGGAGCGCCGTTGCCTGATGACTTGGGAGATTTCATAGATTCGGTGAGGAGAACGTTTGGCCATTTCTACGATCTCAAGTACATAGGAGAGCAATTAAGCAGAAGAACTTTTGGTTTAATAAGCCTTGCAAGAGAAGTAGGAGTAGAAGCATATGGGATCCATCATCAAGCAGCACACGATAGTGTAACGATTGGCAGAGCGTTCATCAAGATGGAGCGGATGTGTCACATCGAAGGGGACGAAAGGTTCGTCTCCGTCCTCTATGGCTTCAGTAACAGTTGCATGGACCGCGACGGGGAGAATGCGAATGCTAACTATGGTCACCACCAGTTCCAAGCTCCTCGCGCTTACTATGGTCACCACCGGTTCCAAGCTCCTCGCGCTTACTATGGTCACCACCGGTACCAAGCTCCTCGCGCTATTCCTCCACCGATGCTTGCGTTGCAACCTCATGCCGGCCTCCCGTTTGGAGTTCATGATGGTGGTTTCCCGGTGCTGCCATATCAAGCTTATGGGGTGCCCAACTTATTGCTGTTCCAGCACCACCAAAGACCTTATTTCATGTCATGGCCATATCATTAAATCAGGTTTCTGGCCATTCTACTCCAGAATTTGGAGTTGTAGATTAGATTGGTGTATTGTAGTTAGTGGATTGATGACTAATTAGGATATAATTTGTTCTTTTAGTGTTTCGATAACTATTGTTGTTTGCAAAAACTTTCTCAGGAAGATAATTGAATCATCATCTGTCCTCGTTTACTGAGGTGACATTAAATCTATTTTACCCTCTTTTTTATTTATGTTCCTGCGGCGTACCACAGTCTATCAATTAGAGTGTTCAAAGAGATGAAGAAGCGGAGGTATAACATCGAAGGGAACGAGAGGTTCGTCTCGGTTCTCCATGACTTAGAGAACAGTTGCACGGAGAGCAAGAAGAGGTATCAAAAAAGTGTCATGGCCTATCATCCATTCTACGTTGTGAGCGGTGTTCTGCCATCGGTGAACGAGCTCTATCGCTTCCTGCTCCATCGTTCGGCGAACGGTGAACACGCTCGCAGTGGCAGGAACGTGGACGAGCTTCACCTTCCAAGAGATGATGATGCCAAAGCTGGCTCCTCCGCCGCCTCTTATGGCCCAGAAGAGGTTCTCGCCCATGGACTCCTTGTCCAAGATCCTGCCGTCAGCATCCGCCGTCTTGGCGTCCAGAATGTTGTCAGCTGCGAGGCCATACTTCCGCGACAAAGGACCGAAGCCGCCTCCGCTTAGGTGGCCACCGACGGCGACCGTCGGGCAGACACCAGCGGGAAACCCAAGACGCCCGCTCTTCTCTGCAACCTTGTAGTAGAGTTCGCCGAGAGTAGCACCGGCCTCCACCCATGCCACGCCATGCTCGACGTCGACGGTCACCGACCGGAGCTTCTCTAGATCGAGCAACACGAAGCTGCTGGCGTTCTCGGATCGGTAGGACAACCCTTCGTAGTCGTGGCCCCCGCTCCGGGCTCGGATCGGCAGCCCGTGACTCCTGCAGCAGATGACCGATGCTTGGACTTGGAACTCGTCGGCCGGTGCGACGATGAGGAGGGGCTTTGGCGTTTCAGAGGATGCGAACCGGAGGTTTTGGATGGAGGAAAAGAGGAGGGAGGAGTAGTCGGGGCTGTTAGGGAGGTAGAGGAGCTGAGACAAGTTGGTGGTGGGCGAAACGTGGGAGGAGAAGCAACGGAGGAAGCTTTCATGATCTGACAGTGAAGAGACTGAGAAGATGCAGAGACACGCGACGACAGAAAGCGAGAGATAATAGGAGACTGCTGCCATTATTTCCTCTTCCTCTTGTTCTTCCTCTTCTTATATATATTGTCACTTTGTCATTCATGACCACTTTCTAATGTTGTTCATCTTGGCAGAAACCACACCGGTGGAACTCTTTCCATCATTGTGCGTCTGTGGATACCACCGGCGGTGACTTTCTTTTCATTAGTGGCAGAAAGTCGCATTCTCTGATGCCGTTGTGGGACGCCGTTTCATACTTATCGTGCCCGACCCAATAAATAATCGATAGAAAGAGGAGATCCACGCAGATCAAATGCCATTTTATTTTAGTGAGATGGATGAGAAAGAAGATTGAATTATTTTATAGGACTTGATGGATCTATTATTATTAATTTAGATCTAAACATTTTAATTGAGTAATACAGATCCATTTTTTTTATACGTATAAATTCTGAATTTTATATTGTGTATATAGAAAAATATACAGGAGAATTTCAAGAACTTCTTCTTCTTCATCATCATCATCATCATCCACCACCTGATTCCTTTCACCAGATTGCCATTGTAACTGCAGAACACTAAGATGCTCTTTGCCGTTTAACATGGCCTCACTTGCCTTGTTCTCACTCTCCGCATTCTCTAGATTCCTCACGTAAAGGGATCCTCGAAGCTCGTTCAGGTCCCTCGACTCTCTTATCGTATACCCAGCTTCGGTTCTAACTTTGAAAACATGTAATCTCTGAAGGCAGGTCAGTCTCCCGATCTCTGCTATGTCGGAAATTAATTGATCAGCCGCAAACTTACCAGGTTCTTACTCCGAGTCGGAGTCGCAGCATACCGATCTTACTCCGAGTCGGAGTAGGAAGATCCGATTCTGAGTAGGATTCGCTACTTCTAACCCTTATATAAAGAGGATGAGGACGACTCACCACCCATCCATTAGATCGAGTTTTCTCATGGCGGTGACGGTCGTCACCGATAACATCGCCGCCCAGCTCGATCTTCTCGTCGATCTCCGTCGATATTTTCGTTATGTTGCCATAGATACAGAATTCCCTGGATTCATCCGGTCGACGCCTCCCTGTGCTTCCGAGGAAGATCGGTATGCCGACGTCAAATACAACGTCGACAGGATGAAGCTGATACAGCTCGGAATCACGTTGTTCGATGAGAACGGCAACTCTCCATGGCAGGGCTGCTGCTGGCAGTTCAACTTCTCTGATTTCGATCCCTCGGTGCATCCTTCGTCGCCTAAGTCGCTCGAGCTGTTGCGCCGGAGCGGCCACGACCTCGAGGGAAACCGACAAAATGGGATCAATGGCGACAAGTGGAGCAATGTTTTGCGCAATAAGCTCTTTGATAGACGCTACGGCTCCATTTATGTCACCTTCCATGGCCTCTACGATGTGGCCTACGTGATCAAGCTGGTCACCGGAGGAGCGCCGCTGCCCCCTACCTTGAGGGAGTTTATAGCTGCAGCGAGGCGAGTTTTCGGTGCATTATACGACATCAAGTATATAGCAAAGTATTGCGATGGATTAAGCGGAAGAGAATTTGGCCTGACGAGGCTTGCACAAGAACTGGGAGTGGAACAAGATGGGAACCCTCATCAAGCGGCATACGACAGTCTATCAATCAGCAGAGTGTTCAACGAGATGAATCGGAGGTATAACATCGGAGGGAACGAGAGGTTCGTCTCTGTTCTTTATGGCTTAGAGAACAGTTGCACGGAGAGCAAGAAGAGGTATCA
>LVTN01000004.1:36997-100699 GCA_001649415.1 Musa itinerans
GTATATATATATATATGTATATATATATGTATATATATATATATGAAAAAATATTTATATATATATGTATATATATGTATATATATATATATTGTAACTAGGGCTAGAAAAATGGGAAGGAAAGGGAGGGGGAACAATGTATAAATGATTGGCTAGCAACTCATAGGTATATTGGGAATTAGGCAAAGAAGAGGGTACTGTGAGGAAAATATGATAAAGAGGCCACCTTCCAAGAAAAAGCCAAAAGAAGAATTTTTCCGGTTATCTCGTTCCTATCAAGCAAATTCGATAGTCCATATGACACTTGCGGTGATAAGCCTGCATAAGTCAACAACTTCGGTGTTAAGCCTTCGTCCATGTCCCCAAAAAAATCTGCAGGTGTATCTATCAGCCTATTTTGTGCAGTTTATTCTTCTTCTTCGTCATGCGAGGCTGAGATTTGAGCTTCTTGTCAAGAAAAATTCAATCTTCAGGATGATTGAAGATTGCACTTCTGTCTCACACCACTAACTTCAATGTCAAGAATTCAAGTCCTTCCAAGCTTGCACTTGCGAGGAAGCTGCAGAAAAAATAGAAACTTGCAAGTATATGATCGACCATGTAACTTGTGTACGTAATTTACTGGTTGAAGTTTTCTATCATGTAAATACTTGATATCCTGTTCTCTTTCTCGCATACTACTTTCCTAGATCCTTCCTCCGTCATTCAATGATATATTCCTCAGAGTTCATTGTCTTTTTTTTTTCTATGATCATCACCATTGCCAAAATGTTTGGAAGCCAGAATTTGTTTTTCTCGATCCTCTTCCTCTCATCAGCTCTCTTTCTAACCGGAGCAGCTAATATTAATATTGGTGCGATAGTCAACACCACTTTACGCATCGGAAGGGAACAAAAGGTGGCAATGGAGATCGCAGCCCAACATTTCAACTCCTCTTCTTCGCCAATTTTTCTGGGTGTCAGCGAATTAAACAGCAGCGATCCCTTCGAAGTGATCACAAGAGGTAGTACGTTGATTCCGCTTGTGTCATGGATTAGCTGCTTCTTTGTTGCTAATGGCATGCATGCGTGCGTTTGTGGGTTTGCAGCTAAAGATCTCATTAGCTGGGGAGCGGATGCAATCATCGGCATCGGAACATGGCCCGAGGTTGCAACGGTACTATCACTTGCCGCAACACCAACCTGGTCATCGCGCATGCCGTTCGTGGTTCAGATGTCGTATCCAGCCACCGGCGAGGTGCGCTGCCTTGCTGCCATCATAAGATCATTTAACTGGAGGCGAGTCATCGTCATCTACGAAAAAGATATCTATGGCAGTTCCTCCGGAGTCCTCGCTCTCTTTTCCGATGCTCTTCGAGACAGTGGTTCACAGATCGATTACCATATAGCCTTCCCACCATTCCGCACAGTCTCTAACGCAACGGATATGATCCGCCGAACGTTGACGGGCATTCCGCGACGGCTATCGAAGGTGTTCGTCCTCATCCGATCCTCACTAGAGCTGACCGTGGAATTGTTCGAGCAGGCAAACGATATGGGAATGATGGCCAAGGATCATGTATGGATCGTGAATGACGACGTCACCGCCCTCCTCGACTCCACTCTCACCCCTTCCTTCATCTCTTCCTACATGCAAGGCGTGATCGGAATCAGCACCTACTTCAACACCACCACCAGCTCCTACCACAACTTTTCTTCTGATTTCCAGCGACGATTCAAGCAAGAGTACGAGCTCAAAGGGGAGCATCTTTTCGAACCAGGGAGGCATGCAGTCGGAGCATATGATGCAGTGCACGCTATCGCCAACGCAGCAGCAGCAATAGCAACTAAGGCTGAGACCGGAAGTGTCACAACGTTACAAGGTATCCTCTCGACCAACTTTACTGGTTTGAGCGGCTTTATAGAATTCACAAGAGATGGGCTTTTACCTGAGTGGAGGGGCCACTCGACCTTTCGTGTGCTAAACGTAGTAGGGAAGAGTTACAAGGACCTAGGGTTTTGGTCAGAAGGACATGGTTTCTTTGAGAACGAAGCAGACATAAGCCGCCCTGGGGGAGTAGTAGACGTCTTGCGTCCAGTTTTCTGGCCGGGAGGCACAGACAAGATCCCAGGAGGATGGGGAACGTTGAAGATTGGAATACCTAATGCCACATCCTTCAATCAATTCGTTAAGGTGGAGTATGACAAAGATGGGAAGCTGCAGCCTACTGGATTCTGCATGGATGTCTTCCGGGAGATTCTGAAACACCTCAACTATGATCTAATTTATGAGTTCCAAGCTTTCAGTGGCTCCTACGATGATCTCGTTAATATGGTCCCATCCCAGGTACCATACACATCTCTGTTGACTTTGACTCTTTCTTCGTAGACTTTCTTATATAGATCATTAAAAATGAGAAGGTCGACCGAGACGACTTCGTAAGACTTTCTTATATAAAAGGAAACTACGTGGAAGCAGATGAAAGCGAGCAGTTCTCATGATATCAATTCTGATGCGAGAAAGGTATTCTTGCAGGAAATGGATGCGGTGGTGGGGGACATCACAATCCTAGCAAAGCGGGCAGTGAACGCTACGTTTACTGAGCCCTTCCTCTCATCCGGCCTTTCCATGTTGGTCCCTGTGAAGCCTAACCACACGCCATGGATGCTCACGAAGCCATTCACCAAGGAGGTGTGGTTGCTGATCCTTGCTACCCTCGTCTACACCGCGGGCGTCGTCTGGTTCCTGGAGCGCGAGAGCAACCCGGAGTTCCACGGCACTCCGTGGATGCAGCTCGGAGCTACGCTTTGGCTAATCCTCTCCAGCATCTTCTTCGCCCACGGTGAGCAAAACCGGAGCCGCCTGCCGTCGCATGGCATCTTCGTCTGTTTAAATCGTAATCGTAATTCGATTTATTTTCACCGTGCAGACAGGGTTTATAGCTATTACACGAAAACAGTGGTTATAGTTTGGCTTGTCGTGGTGTTGATCTTGACGACCAGCTTCACGGCCAACCTCAGCTCTATTTTAATCATTGAGAAGCTGGAACCGGTGCCACCAGGCAGTAGGGTTGGCTGTGATGGAGACTCGTTCGTTCTCAAGTACCTTCAGCAAGTGTTGCGCTATAACAATAGCAGAATTGAGACGATTGGCGAACCAGAAGAATACGTCAAAGCCTTCAAGAGTGCGAACATCACGGCGGCCTACCTCGAGACGCCGTATCTCAGGGTCTTCCTCTCCCAGCATCCAGATTTCAGTGTCAGTGGAGAGACACACAGGCTCGGGGGCTTCGGCTTTGTGAGTATTACTACTTTGCTCTGCTGATCCAATTATGCTACATGGTTGAGATGGCATCCTAGCAATCATGCATTTCGTCGACAGATAGAGATGCTTTCTTATTTTTCTTAACCAAGCATTTTAACAGATACTTTAGGAATATGCATTCCCCAACCAGGCACTTCTGTTCATATCAATCTTCTTCTCCGACGCAGGTGTTCCCTAAACATTCTCTTCTGGCGGACGACTTCTCCGAAGTCATACTACAACTAGCAGAGAACGGGACACTGAAAGAGCTGGAAAACAAATGGTTCACCTTTACCATGTCCAACTCCCCCCCACTGGACGACAAGAGGGAGAGAGACAGCCTCAGCCTGGACTGCTTCTGGGCACTTTTCCTCTTCACGGGCTGCACCTCCACCATCGTCTTGCTTCTGAACGGGACCGGCACATCGGTAGCAGTCCTGTGCCGCAGCTTTATGGTGCTTTGGCGTTCCACCAGAAATCTCAGTCCAAGAGAAGGTTTAGAGCTTCCCAAGGTGGTGCCGATATCTTCACACCAAGAAGATAATAATCATGCAAACACTACTGATATCGTTTAAGACAAATATATATCAAATATATATACTTGTACTCACATGCTTGTGTACACGATAAATAGACAACCTTAGATTGATTCATGGATATGTAGTAGTGCTCCACACGATAAACATCATGATACATTGGTCACTGTTATTAGTCGGAGAAATATGTTTACCTAATCATAGTAAGAATGCGAGTCGAGCTCGATATGAAAAATGTATTTCTACTATGGCTCAGAAACCCTCAACCGCCGGATATGTTAACGACAAGAGCTCACCCAGCCATTCACCCTATCACCACCCATAATCTTTTGATCGAGCTTGAGTTCACGGCAAGAGAGTTCTCTTCCACTACATGTAGCTCGAGGCAGTCACAGCCGTGAACGATAACATCGCCGCACAGCTCCAGATTCTTCTCGTCGAACTTTTCCCCACGACGCTTCCGAGGAAGACCGGTACGGCGACGTCAAATTCAACGTCGATAACATGAAGCTGATACACGTACCATGAATCTCAAGTATGAAAGAAAAGAGATCAGAATGAATTCTCACAAAAAGACACAGATCTGAGCCATCAAACGAGCACGGAGGAAACATGAGACCGAAGAGGGCCGGAGTTCTTGGTTTCAGCATTCCTCTTGGTCCTTTTGCTGCTCTGCTGTTATGGTCGAACGCACAGACAAAACGAATTGAGCGAGTATTGATTGGTCGCATTAAATCGACATTGTTGTTGACCACACCGGGATCTTGTGGATGGGATAGATTGCTTGATTGATGGGGTCTCAACCGTCCGATTGGCAGTCAAGCGAGGTTTGACCAGGCTCACGCGCACAAAGTTTAAAATATTTTATTAATTATATTTAAACTGAGTTGTGAGCAGATGACGTGGCAGTCATAAAATTTCTACCAAAATCACATCGAAAATTAAACTTCTTAGATTAATCATAATCATAATCATTACCATCGAAATCGAAATCGAAATCTATTGATGTCTCTCTTCAATTTAGTCGGAATTTTAAATCATCTAAGTGTGAGCAATAAATGACTATTGATATCAGGATCTGAAGTTGTCTTCCTTTTGATACAACAGCTTATTGAGAAGCAATCACTACTCATCTCTAACACTGCTCGGATAAGTTTCATTGCATCAACCTAAACACAAGAATAAAGCATACCATATTGTATATATCTACATAATTATTTCAGATATTCTAATTGTGCTGGTAAATGGTTTTACAACGTCTGAATAGTATAATACAAATAGTAGATGGTGCAGCTGAAGACTGCTTGGATTCTGACATATTATATATATATATGTCATAATAAGATTATTTTATTTAGGGTTCCATCGAGTGTCCTGCTGCTCATTTTGCCGTGGGCATGAAGCAACCTATAGATTCATCTCATCAACACTCGTCTCTGCAAGGTGCAGAATTCCTTGCTTTGATGTCCACCAAAAGGATCATCATATCAGCGCATCCCAAGACCCATGTGAGCTATCATCCCTCAATCTCCACCTTTTTGTAGGATTCCATTATTAGGGGAAGGAAACTATTCTATTTCCATCATTTCATGCGACAAAAAGATCAAAGATCCAAACCCCCCTACCGTCTATATATTCATTCAGCAGCATAATTCTATTTTGTTTGTGCATATTCTGCCATTAGTTCTTGACGAACTGGGAGGTGTCCTGTTTGCCTTTAACTTTTTCATGTCTAAGTTCTGTGCACCATGTTTCTTTCATGTTTAGTCAGCTTGGGTTGCTCGGAATGTGCAGAAACAGCTGTGGGACGCCGTTCGCTGCTTTTGCTTTTAGTAGCTGAACCACTGTAATCCAAAGGTGTGTGGAGCTCTCTCTTTCTCTCTCTCTCTCTCTCTCTCTGTTAGTGCGTGTGTGTGTGTGTGTGTGTGGAAGAGGTAGCTTGATGTAGCATATAGGTCTAAAGCTGTTCTTGAGAGTGGGTGTGGGTTTGCTTTGAGAACCTTCTTGATTTCCTCATAGGCTTCAGTCAAAGAAGAAAAAAGGCATTCTAGGATGTTGATCTCTTGAGAAGATCTTCTATAGATCAAGAACACATACTGTTTCTTCCCTTTTTGAACTCTTCTTGTTTCCTAGTTAGCATCTCTCCTTCCTTTTACTCTTTTTTCCTCCGCTTGAATTCAACTTTTAATTTATTCCTGAATTAAATCTCAGATTGGTTTTAATTGGTGTCACTTTTGTTCTACTTCCCCCATCAGTTCTCTTCTTCCTTTTGTAGGTTGTCTATTGCCTCCTCTATGCATGTCTTCCTTATGTTTCAGTTGCAGGAACGTACATACCGATGGTGTGCTTCGAGTCCAAATGACCATCTACAGTCGATTGAAACCCTACCAGCAATTCCAACATCAAGCAAGAAGGTATAGAATCTCGAAGCTCATGAGGTAGCCATGAACTCGAGCTCTGTAGGTTCAGTCAGCAGTTCCAGCCTCATCGACGCAAAGCTCCGAGAGCACCCGGTGTGTGGATCCATACGCTGTCCTAGCTGCGGTCACAAGCTTGATCGGAATCTGGTATGGAAATTACGATTGATCTGCATTTCCCTTAAGCTTTTCAACGTCAAGCAATGCCTGATGGATGAATCATCTCGTACAATTATGGTCGATGATGCAGGACTGGGTTGGGTTGCCTGCCGGAGTAAAGTTCGATCCGACAGATCAAGAGTTGATAGAGCACCTAGAAGCGAAGGTTAAAGAAGAAGGTTCAAGATCCCAACCCCTGATAGATGAGTTCATACCCACAATTGAAGGCGAAGATGGCATCTGCTACACCCACCCTGAAAAGCTCCCAGGTTAGATCATGTATTACTTTACGTCTTTCTCTCTCTCTCTCTCTCTCTCTCTCTCTCTCTCTCTCTCTCCCTATGTGCTAAGTTACCGAGAGAATTCGAATCCTTAATTCTCTCTCTGTGTTTGAATTCTCTGCCCTTCTCGGTCTCACCTCTCAATATAGTTGTATCTGACAAGAAAAATTGAGCTTCCTCCCTCCATGGTCATACCTAACCTCACTGTCTTCTTGGCCTCGACTCCAGGGGTGACAAGGGATGGCCTGAGCAAGCACTTCTTCCACAGGCCATCCAAGGCCTACACCACAGGAACAAGGAAGAGAAGGAAAATCCAGTCAGAGAGTGACCTTCATAGGGGTGAGACCAGGTGGCACAAGACAGGGAAGACGAGGCCTGTCATGGTCAACGGGACGCAGAAGGGGTGCAAGAAGATACTGGTCCTGTACACCAACTTTGGGAAGCACAGGAAGCCTGTGAAGACCAACTGGGTCATGCACCAATACCACTTGGGGGAGTTAGAGGAGGAGAAGGATGGGGAGCTTGTGGTATCGAAGGTGTTTTACCGGATCCAGCCGAGGCAGTGGTCAGATAAGAAGAGTGCAGCAGCCGTGGAAGGGATGAACCAAAGAAGGGATAGTGAGGTTCTTAGCAAGAGAGATGAGTACTCGTACAGTTCCATGGGGATGCACCAGCACGTGAAGCCTGATAACTTTAGCTTTGCTCCTTTCGCAGAAGGTTTTAATGAGGTAATCTCTCCACAAGCTTTTGTTTGAATCAGCTCTGATGTTTCATTATGTTCATCCATTTTCTTGAGTTTTAAATGCAGTTTTAATCGACCAAACTTAAATGATCGATTCAGCAATAATCTGCAACACAACTTATATGTACGTATGCGCAACATTCATATAAAGTGCACTGTTCCAACTATCTTCTTCCCACCTTCCCTACCAATAACTACACGAGACAAACACACTAGTAGAGAGTTGGGAAAAGAGAAAAGGATTTGAGCTGCAACCGTTTGACGAGCGTGCATGCAACAGGTGGTCGTGGGAGAGGCGTCAGATGAGCTTGCAGAGCACGAGCACCATGTTAGACTACCACCACCACCACCACCACCACCGTATCATCATGTGGCCCGACAGCAGCAGCAGCAGCAGCAATGGCGGATGGCAACCGCTACTGCGGCTTTCCACAGCAGAAGGCCTCCTATGAATCCCATCTCCAAGTTTGTCCCGACTCCGCTGCAGCAAACGTCGATCGTTCTTGAAGACCCGTATCAAGTCCCGAGGATGCTTCTTCAACCCGATAAATTTCTGGTATGGCAATCCAGTTTGGTAGATTTGATCTCTTCCAGCCTCCGATGCTTCGTTCTTTTGATTTCAGTAAATCTTTACATTAGAGTCCAACAAGAGATAAAACTTATGAGTGGAATCTTAATTGTCTTCTCTTTTGTGCATGTTGGGTGTGTCGGTCTTCCTCTCGATGATTGCTTCTCGAGAAGAACTAACAGTTTACATTGTTGGGAAATTAATTGTGAACAGCAACAGAAGCTGGACCATCATAGATCAACATCTGGCCTGGAAGAACTGATTATGAGTTGCACCTCAGCTGGAATTAAAGGAGTAAGTATAAACATCGATCAAAATTACTTGCAGCTAAGAACAAAATGGAAGTCATTTATTTACAGAAAGAGAGAAATTTTTGTACTAGAAGTTAATCAAGGCAGCAATATGTTTCTCCTTAAAGACCAAAAACCAGTCGAAGATAAGATCTACTGCTCCAAGTAACAACTGTGAGACAAGGAAGCAGTTTGATTCATTTCTCTCTTTTTACCTAAGATTGAATCAGGAACTTTTGTTGGTTGGCTCTGTTTCTATCACACTAAATCCTCACAGTGTTGAAGAACATGTCAACACTCTTGTATATTTAACTTAGAAAGGAGAAAGGAAAAGGAAACAAAAGACATTTTCCTACTTTTCTTGTCCACAGATTTAATATATATTGCCAAAGTCAAGTCAAAATTTTGTTCATCTTCTGATTACCTATTGCCATCTACTATGTTAGTAGTACTGTAGCAATAGCCTGAGTAAATTAGACCATAGGTTCAAGAATATATCTTCTCTTTTTATTTGGTCTAAAGAAGAAAATAACATGGTGAAACTTCTATATGAATATGATAGTAATATAGCCAAATATATTATACTTTTTTGACTTTGGAATACTCTCTCTTGCAGGAGACCTCAACTCCACTCTCTCAAGAGACGGCATGGCAGTACTCATACTGGTCTCCTGCCAACCCAGATCATCATGGGTGATGACCAAGAAGAGGATAAGCCAGGAAACCTAACAATGCATCATCGCTATTCTCATCAGCGGCTAAGACTCCTCCGGTTAGAGCATGAGAGAGTGAAATAAAATAGAACATGTTGCAGATTTGGATAAGGAGCTGAAGCCTCAGGTCAGTAGGGGGAGAGCAGAAAACAAAGGTGGAAAGCTGCTGTTGTTTGATGCCAGAAGAAGGATACACACCTGGAATAATACCCTGCTTGCAAATCATCATCAACTAATGTTAATGCTTGATTGTTTTAATTGTAGCCATTACTAATATGTTGATTTTGTTTTTTGTTTTTGGCTTTGTTGTTCATGTGCATTTTTTTTCCTTATATATTAAAAAGGAGGAATGGAGAAGACAAGGAGAAGAAGAAGAAGAAGAAGAAGGTTTTCTGAAACAACTGCTTGCTCTTGTAATTGTTTGTCAAAATTGGCTTCTGGACAGTGAAGAGTGGATAGTCTTTTTTCCTATTTCTTCAAACTTAACTGTAGTAATTAATTAAAATGGTAAAGAGGTTCATCTCATGTATTAACTCACTTCATTATCCTTTTTCTTTATATGATTTTGATTATTATGTAATGTATTAAATTTTCTTTAAACTTGTTGTTGGAATATTCTTTACACCTTAATATTTGGATAGCTTCTGAAAGATCATAGAATAGTAATTAGCAGCCATTTATTATACATCTGCCTCCCCAGTGATGTTCTACATGCTTGCCCAGTTACTGCAACCTGTAGAAAGAAAACCCTAACCTTAAAGACTACTTTAGGAGGAATCAGATTCGGTTCTTTTTCTACAAGACGCCAAGTAAGTAGATTGCTGGTATCTATCTGCCTTTAGTCGCTCGAAGAGAGAGAGAGAGAGAGATGGGAACGTGCATGGTGGTCTCTTTCCACCATTTTTATTTGCTTTGGACGTGCATGAAAGGGAGATTTGTCGAAGTTTCTTCGTAGTTTCTTAGCTGCACTGAGCATAAACAGTTTGAGGTGAAGTGACAGGAATGCCTTTTCTTGCTTGCTTCTGTCTGCACATTCCCTCCACATAAATAATATCTATCAAGAAAGATATCAAATATATTTGCCTGTTTCAAAAGAAGGTCAGCACTTATCAAAAGATATCAAGTATTCTATTGCAGGGTGTTTGTTAGTTGGATAAACCCTAAATCTGGTGAAAGTACCACAGATTTCATGCATGGTGTTGGATTTTTATACTGCAACTTGACCCAAAACGTAGTTGCAGCAAGATCTATGCACCTACAAGTATGAAGAAGAAGAAGCAATTCCAGTTCCATGAATCTTAGTTCCTGTGGTTTAAACTCGAGCACAGGCTTTAGATAAAGCGAAGGGTGCGTTTGTCTTTCCAATCATTAAAGAATCCTTATGGACTAGGACAATGGATGCCTTTGGATCATCTTCAATCTTGAGACAAACACAGCATTTGCAACGTGAACATGTGTGTGTGTGTCCCTCCCCAACAGGAGATGGAAAAGGATGCCATGCCTGTTTCATTCCCACCTAAAGGCATTAATGTCTCTCTCTCTCTCTCTCTCTCTCTCTCTCTCTCTCTCTTCTCACATTCTCTCTCGAAAGGGCATGGAGAGCTCACTAGATTCGGTCCCATAAAGAAATTGCAGGAACAATTGTGTGGTGGCGGAGAGAATAATAGAACATGGGTTTCCTTTGTGGATTCTGCAAATGATATGCCTCTTGGGATGCTTCTCTTCCCCTAACGCCTTTGGTGTATCTCCGATCCATCATACTTGCATATACTTCTTCTTCTTCTTCTTGAGGAATACTAAGATACATTCTTCTTCTTCTTCTTCTTCTTCTTGCGGGATGACAGAAAGCATTGCCACCTTTCAAGATTTTACTTTGCATCAAGTGGAATTAAATTGGCAATTAACCATGGAGTGATTCCTTGATCGTGAGAACCCCAAGTGTTTGTGGTGCAACTGTTCTACCAAGCAAAAACATTGAGTATACGAAAGGTTATCGTTCCAGTCGTGCGAGGAAAGGAACATAACAAGATATTTGACCACAGCTTGTTTGGGTGATATATCAGGATGTCCGTCCTCTTTGATGATTATGATATATGAATATAAAAGAAATTGACGTCGTCGTCGTACCAAATTGAACAAACCTAAGAATGCTGATAGAATTGGTAGCGCATGCGGAGTTTGCAGAGCTCGTGTTCATGCATGTACACGTGAATTGGGCTCGAGTATTATTGAGCCTTGATCTCGAGTATTATTGGGCCTTGGGCTCGAATATTATTGGGCCTTCGACATGTGGATTAAATCAGAAGATTAGGAGGCTCATCTGAGTCACATTTTGTTGCATATTTATAATATTCTTGCAAGACATGTGACATTTCATGTACGTGATGGAAGTCCGTCGCATACATCAATTTTTGCCTGACCTATAAAACCAATCAACAAATAAGAACAAAAAGGCATATATATACGCATGTCATAAGGTACGTAAGTATATCTATCGCATCATTCATTATAGTAAATTGATTTGACTACATTAAAAAAAAAATTGTTCATTCTCGCTCTCAACATGTGTTACTGATATAGGTCGAACAATAACAAGCCATCAGGAGAACGGTAGCGACTACATATATAATGTACTTTGAATACTGAAATAAGCAAACGCAAAGAGTGATTATGTTTTTTTTTTTTATCTTTGATCAAAATACCCTCAATAAAGTTCATTCTCGCTCTCAACATGTGTTACTGATATAGGTAGAACAACAACAAGCCATCAGGAGAACAAGCCATTAATTTTTTAAGATTGAATCTTTTTTTAAAAAAAATGAATTGAACCATTTAACTAAATTTTAACTATCCAATTGATTCAATTAAGTGCTTGCTAGATTACTCTTTTACTTTTTCAAATTACCCTTCACCTTCACTCCTCCCACTCCATCACTTCCTCTCCATCATCTTCCTCCCACTCCACCTCTACCGTCGCCTCCTACTTTTTCAAATTACCCTCCACCTTCGCCTTCTCTCGCTCCTCCCCCACTCCCTCCTTTTCTCCCTCACCCCTCCTTTTTTTACTTCTATTCCCGCTTCCTCCCCTCTTATTTCTTCACTTCCTCCTCACAATTAACCTACAAAACTTATTATACTCGATGGAATATATATTAAAAAATATGTATTTTTACTAAAAATATATTAAATTTTATATAAAATATCTTAAATGATTCTAAAAAAATATCAAGTTCGAGTTATTCCCAGATTATACTTGAGTTACACTCATTCACAAAATATATTAAAATATACATTAAATTCATATAAAAAATTTTAAATTTATCATAAAATAAAATTATCTTAAATTATTCAAAATAATTGTTAAACTTGGGTCAAAATTACACTCATTCACATAACATATTAAAAACATATTATATAAATTCATCATAAAAATAATCACAAAAATAGTATATTTCCTATTTCTAATTTGTAATTTCCTATATTGACTAAATTATATTCGAATTAAAATATATTAAATTTTATGACCTAAACTATTTTGATATTAATTTTTTTAAAGATATTTTTTAAAATAATTACTTATCAAAATTTAGGGAATTCTATTATAATATGACTATAGTAAAAAAATTACTAATTTTTTTTATGATAAATTTAAAATACATTTATATAAAAATTAATAAAATTTAATAAATTCTGTGGATGAATATAACTCAAATATAACCTAGATATAATTTGAATATAACGACTCCCGATGGAGCGAAATAAGCAAATTCAATAACATTATCACAATTATATATATATATATATAAAAAGTAAAACTTGGATAAAAAAACGATGCCATCCGACAAAAGCATATTATTAGGGATTTTTTGGTAAAATGCCCATTAATCTATTGATTAACTTTACCTATTGATAAGAATGGAAACATGACACAAAGTTGCGTTCTAAATCTACGGGTGACACCAATTAGGATAGCACAAGGAAATAGGAATTAAAATGCATTCGGAATGTATTCAAACATCACACTTGGGAGAATACACAATGACATTGTGAACTAGCATACAAAGGAGCTGACGCTCAGATCAACGAGATCTGTAAAACAAGCATGATACGTTGACAAACCGAGTGCATGTCTACCTCAATCTGATCAAGCATTGCCAGAGGATCACATAAACTAGGTATCAACTTTGGTCAAATTAATTTCCCGAGAGTTAGAACCAGTTTGTGCCATCAGTGGTGGTCTAAAATCAATTTTAAAGACAGATTATGATTGGACCTCAATAGAGGCCTCGAGGAAATGAAACTCTTGAGATCATTTGTTCTTACATCAAACAAACAAATCATAATTCTGAGACAACTCAAAAAAGTAGATTACCAAAAAATAAATCCTTGCATGTGATGTTCACTAGCCAAACCGAGGTGACAAAAAACAAAAGACTAGTTGATTACCTCATTTCTTCTTTCCAGCCTTAGCAGCATCTCCAGCCTTTGTCTGGATGGGGGTAAAATGAGAACATATTTAGTGAGGCGGAATAGTAGCAAGCTATATAGAACATCATAAAAGAAGAAGAAAAAACAAATTCACAGCACACCAACAAGTAACAAGCTACCATAAGACTTGTCAGTTGCTGGTCCACTGCACCTATAATAGTAGTACAAGTCTAATACTTGATCTATCAGAAAACATTTCTAATGATGTATACTGTAAAAAGTTGAGAAGCTTGGACAGTTCACCTTCTTAACACCGCGAACCTTCTTCGCCCTGTTCTTCCTTTCCTTCATCTGCTTCCTTGATTTTTCTACCTTTGTTGCAAGCCCATTCTGTCAAAACACCATATGCAGATCAAAAATAGTTCTAAATTCACTGCAAAAAGTATATCATAGTACTTAAACAAGAAAAACCAACAAAAGACAAAAAACACAAAGTTACAATTTTTTGTCCTTCAAAGAATAAAGGTAAACAACAGCATCCAATAATTGTTATATAGTTAAAAAAGAAGCATAGTAGCACATTGTCATCCTGCTAAGTAGACAAAGACA
This sequence comes from Musa itinerans, assembly GCA_001649415.1. Classification (NCBI taxonomy): domain Eukaryota; kingdom Viridiplantae; phylum Streptophyta; class Magnoliopsida; order Zingiberales; family Musaceae; genus Musa; species Musa itinerans. The sequence goes on from LVTN01000004.1 coordinate 51,023, forward strand.
CCATAGTCAAATATCATATCCAGAGTATAATCATGGAAATGAGAAAATTTCTGGCAGCTTTAACCATAAAATAGTGCACATTACACATAGTAACAAAATAAAACCTATATGACAGGTAAGGTAAGCACCTACTTGTTTGGACATGGCATATGATCAAATTATCAAGGTGACTTTTGGTCCAGTGTAGCGCCTCACAAAACCTCCAGGTAAAGCATTTTGATAAAGTGCTACCGGTCACTCGCCTAAAACGAGGCACCTTGGGCGAGCACCCAAGTGAAGATGTGTCTGGGTTTGTGCCTAGTTCTGAACAAGCAAGTCACCCCAACCCAGTTTGTCTTCAAAGTGAAACCCTACATCCATTTGTCCGCAGCTTCCTTTGTAGTCGCCGCCTTCGTCTGCAACCTCCTCTGCCATTGTCGCCTTCGTTCGTAGCTTCCTCCATTGTCGCCGCCTTCATCTGCAACCTTCTCTGCCATTGTTGTCTTCGTCCATAGCTTCCTCCATCGCCACCGCCTTCGTTTGCAACTTTGTTTGCGACCCTCTCCTTCCCTCACCTTCCTCCATATATTTTTAATATTCTAGAGCGCCTAACACCTCGAGCATTTTGGGACCTTAGCGCATAGCGCTTTTAAAAACCAAATTACCAGAAACCTAAGGAGTTAGGTATGGAGATACTTCTGAACTAGTCAAGACTCAAGACATTCATCATGTAGCTGGGATGACTATGCCGACGACAGTTTTTAGAGAATGAAATGAGCATTCAAAAGCACAAACAAAGACACCATTTGGATCATAGTTTATAGGATAATGTAGATATATTGGTTTGGGGATTTCCATGTGATAGCTCCTATTTCTATAAAGGGAGAAAGACCTAGATAAACAATCTGATCAATTACCCTAATCTGGACGTAAAACATATCAATCCATCTTAATAACCAAATTCACCAGGTGTCCATTTCTTTGGCACAAATTCAATTAAAATTAGCAATCTTTTGTTCTGTACATCAAGTATGACAAAGAATGACAAACCGTGACTGCTGAATGTAAATATCAAAAGTTCAAAACAAATAAAATACTGCAACAATCCTATGAATGATGACTTCCAGCATTACCAAGAAAAAAAAAAGATATGCATATAAAAAAGTGAAAATCTAGTATGAAAGCATTATAAAAGGTTATAAGTGAAAAAGGGCAATCAAGAATGCAAATAACAATGCATGTATGTTTTGCTTTGTGTCTCAAGGATATTAACACTCTAGCGCAAGGCATAACCTCAGGGCATGGCTGGCTATAGGGAAACATAAGAAGATGGTAACTTGTACATGATGAAAATCAACTTCCTTAGAGGAATTTAAAAGTGGTTTTCTACTTTTTGGAATTCCACCTCCGTTCAGTTTGCAGCTAACTTCATCCAACCCAAACACAAGGAAACTGTCACCCACTTAGGAAGTGTACTTAGTTGAACCATTTCTTGACCACAAAAAAGCCCAAGCCATACAGGACAACAATAATGTCAACTGATACAAGATAATAGAAATTCCACAGTAGAAGGTCTTAAACGACTAAGGGCAGAAAAAACAGTTCAGTAAGCAACCACGAATCAAAGCAACAAACAAGCAACTAAAATAGTTCGATGAGGCACGGATCGGAGAGATGGAGGCATACCCTGATGAGCCGATACTTGGGCTCGTACTTCTTGGCGTTCTCCACGGTGTCGTAGATCAAACCGAAGCCGGTCGACTTCCCTCCTCCAAAGTGCGTCCGGAATTTGAACACAAAGATCGTGTCGGGATCCCTCACTTCGTACAGTTTCGCCAGTTTCTCTTTCAACTCAGCCTAGAACATCACCAAGCACAGAACAAATGAAGTCGACCGAATCCGGGTCGATACCAAACCCTAAACGCGAGGCATCAAATGGAGAAATCGCATACCTTGGAGACATTGGCTCTTCCGGGGTGAAGGACGTCGATGACCTGAAACCGATCGAAGAAAGATCAATGAGGGATCAAGATGGGGCATTTTCCACGGAAAATCGAAGAAAAGGAGACGGCAGGAATTGATGGACCGACGAATTGCTTCCTGGAGAGGAGGCGATTGGTCATAAACTTTCTGGTCCGGATGGTGACAGCCTTCGTATCCGCCATTTTCTGCTGCTCCTGTCTACAGCGAGCGGCGACGGAGAAGACGAAGGCGAAGCGGCTGACACAAATGAAACCCTACACCGGATCAGCGTTTGCTGCTTATATAGGCGTGCCGCTTGGTGTCATATTATTGGGCCGATATTGGGCTCATGGGCCTAATAATATAGATATATATAGATAAATTGGGCCACATGTCTCTGTCTTGGGTCATGTTAATGGGCCAATATTAGGCCCATATCATTGTCATCTTTCACGAGTTTATCTCAATTGGACTGTGGGTTTCTATAACATGATCTCACTGTTTTCTTGCATTAAAATGCTCAAATGTGTTTGGTTTATGGGCCAAATTATCATGTTTGTATGTAAACTTTTTCCTTTAGCAAGGATTGAAGATATGAATGAAATCCCTATCAAATAACATAATAAAGAAAAACTTCGATTTTTTATGGTTTAGTTGTAGCATAAGTTAACCGTTGTTATGGTATAGAAAAGTAGCAAATACTTTGAGCAATATATCACATCAGTACAAGATCATTACAAATCATGCAAACTATCAAAGTGGGGAATACTAATCATACAAACTATCAATGAGCCAACTTAGAGCCTTGAAGTTGTTATCAGACGGAGCGGACCCAAAACCTTCTAAATTTTGTAGCTCTATAAATTTGGGTAATTTTTTTCTTAATTAATTTTATTTAAAGTCAAATGATATCTTTGTATATATGCTTCTAAAGGATTAATCTTTCTGAAATCTCTTATGATCTTTTAAAAATATGTATAAAAGAATTCGAGTTAAAAGAAATATTTAATTTTAGATTTCATATTTAAGCAAATACGTAATGTAAATTATAAATATAAACTTCATAAACTCTCTAAATGATTATGCAACAAAAGATCTAAGATTATATATATTCTTAATCAAGTTGATATAATTATTAATTAAAAGAAGGAAAATAAACAAAAGCTCTAGTGTGAGTCTTCCACTAATATAGGTCTATGGTCGCAAAAATAAAAATATATTTTTTACTACTTAGATCCTAGTTTAAGGAGTAACCTTATCATCACAAAAATAGGATATGCCTATGCACAAGAATATTAGAAGCATAGACTGGAAAAAGAAACAAGAAAAAAGAAAAAAGAAAGAGAGAAAAGAAACAGATATTACTAGCATTGTTGTTCATTAGCAGCTGATTTTTTTCCTTTTTTTAATGTAATAAGGAAGGTAGAAGTCATCTTCATCACTAAGAAGAAAATGACTTGTTCTAATCTTAAGACAACAGATTGCCAAAAAAGTGAAAATTTGAAATTGACTTGAGATCTTCTAGAAATTTGAATTATATGGATTAAGTATCCTATATACAGAGAGAGAGAGAGAGAGAAGTAATGGCAACTTAGTGGTGTTATGGATCAAATAGTTTAATGTTAGTGCACTAAATTGTGAGCTACTTGTGATTGATTAACATAAGAAAAGTAATGGCAACTCTCACAAAGTAACAGTTCATTAGCCATGGGAGGGGGAGGGGGGGTGGGCAAGCATGCAGTACAAAGTTAAAGCGACCAGAAAAGGCAAGATTTATGGTCCCAAAAGTCTTTTGCTTTCAACTAGGAACAAATATATGGACAAGTCTAATCATGTTGCTCTCATCATCAATCCACCTACTTCAATGCAATGGCAATGAAAAGGAGACAACAGCTTTGTGAGTTCTTCAACCTCCAATTCATTTCACCTCTTCTTTGCAGCTGTGGGCACTGCAATTCAATATTTAATGCTACATACATCATGAAGTAGAACCAACTTGAATCACTTGAAAAAGCCTTGCAGATAGGGGGATCATCATTGTGTTTGATTCCAAATAATATATATTTCCTGGAGGGGTGGTTGCACATATCCAGATGTGCATGAATGCATGATTGTTGTCTGCAACAAGAGAGGTGGAATTGGCAATGGCAAAAGAGATTTTTGCTAACTATGCATGATATTGCAATTTTAACTCAGAAACATACTACAGTTTGTGTGTGGCAAAGAACACTGCCTCCAAAGACATGAATCAACCAGTGAGACCTTGGTCAACATATAATATTATAGCTGAACAATCTCACTCTCATTTAATATAGGTTGTCACATCCATGGATGCATCAGAAGAGATTCCTGCTTAGCCAGTAGGGTTTCTTGACATCGTCAGATCAATAAATGTTATCAGTGGAAATTATCATGTCCTTTTCCAGGATGGACAAAAGGGGTTAATGCAGAGAAAATGACTACAATGCTTTTGAATTCTTGCGGCTAATGCCTGTCATTCTCTTTCGATAATGCATTTCCACTGAACACAGCTTACGACTGATAGACGAACGAACAGCTTGTTCGAACGAGCAGAAGTCTCTCGAGAACATGTTGATACTTCAGCAAGAGTTGGTGTCTTTGAAACAGATCAAGATCTTGTTTCTCTAAATTCTACAAGGGTTTAAGAAGGCTTAAAAGCAGCAAGCAATCAAGAAATCCACGAAGGATCTGATGAACCTCGAGATGTTTGAGCCTACCATATTGTTCTTCGAGAGAAATGTATAAGAATCACAAATCATTCATGTACATCATTGTGTACATGTCCTTCTTCTTCTTGTTAGCACACACATATAAAGGGACATCTGCCAAACCACATGATTCTAATTACAATTATCAGACATTTCAAGATCACATGATGAGTAGAGCAATCCACTGTTTTGTATCCTTGTGAACTACTGTTGGCCTTATCCATTTGATATGACTTCCAATTACTTTGACACCACCTTTTGCTTATGTCCTCTTTCATTTCAGGTATCCCTTTCCCATTCGCATGCGACAGTGTCTTCCCTTCCAATTATTAGAATTGTTTGATACTGCCTGGAATCTTGAAAGAAATGGAACTTCTACCAGCAGATCCTATGAAGCAGAAGAGACAAAAGGAAATACCACAAATATTCTACTAGAATACAGAATGGAATGTTTACATGAACGAAGCTTCTCAGTGAACGCTCGGTCTATAACCAAAGCATGAAACGAGTTCACTGTTTGATGCATCGAAGAGGGAACAAGAAAAAGGAAAACATGTAGTTATGTACACCTCCATACATGCATATCTCCTTCATTACTGAAAGCAGAGTAGCTGTAAGCAACATAGATTGCATTCTTGTCTACGTAGAATCGTTCACAGAGAACCATCGTCTCAGGCTCGGCCCATCAATGGTTGACGCCGGTAGCGCTGGAATTCCGGCGTCATTGGAGTCCTCTGCTGAAGACGAAGCTGTTCGTAGAACCTCCTGATGAACTCTTCTGCCTTCTCATCGATATGGATGTCCACGTCGTCCTCCTCCTCCTCCCTCGATGGGAATGGCGAGTCCGGAATCCGCAGTTGTCGCACCACCGCTGGGCTCTTCCCGAAGCTCCAGATCACCGGCGCCGGCGATGGGGATGCCACGACCGACTCGGCATCCGATAACTCGGAGTTCAGTATCTCAAATGCCTTCGCTACCGCAGCTGCATCGTAATCGTAGTCATCGTCGTGGTAGCGGCGGCGGCGGCTCTTTCGCTTGACGGCACGGAAGGAGGGGTACGCGGGCGTGTTGCTGCAGCTGAACTCCACCTCCATGGGGCTGTAGAAGGAGAGGTTGGGGTCCGAGGACCGGCACGAGAAGCCCGAGAACATGAAGCTTCTGTCCTCACGCGGGTCGTGGCGGTGGTGGTGGTGGTGGAAGGTCATGAGGTTACTGAGGGCTTTTCCGGCGATCTTGCCACGCTCGATGAGGAGGTGGAGATCCATCATGAACTTGTCCTTGGAGAGGCCCTTCCGGAGCATGTAGAGCACCACCCTCACTACGCGCCACAGCCTCTTGGCTTCTCTGGACGGCTCCATATGGACCATGCTCAGGCGCTGTCCTTTTACTTGCTTCCTTCTCTTTTCTAGAGAGAGAGAGAGAGAGAGAGAGGAGAAAGTAGAGAGGTTTATGGGCTGAGAGAGAGGGTGGCAGGAGAGGAGTCCATTTATAGAGCATGGAAACCAATAAAAGAACGGTGATAATTGCCGAGGAAATCACTTGGTAAGATTAAACTTAGCAAGTCGAAGACATTATTAGGGTTGATTGGAGAAGGCAGCAAGGAACTGGTGACACCTATCCATCCACGTGGCAGGTAAGTGGGCCCAGACATAAATGTTGACGTGTACACCACAAAATCTGGTCTCCCAACAAAGAAATAATAGCAGAAGAGTGACTACATTACATTATTGGTGTGCAGCTTTTAATGCAACCATGCAATTTCATACCTCTCAATGTGGATGCTGATTTCTTACATTTCTTTTAATATTCTATTACAAACTGAGACCACAGCTACTACATATGATAATATGACATTTTTTTAGTCATTAGTTATCCAAATTTCTGGAAGTTAATCAGTTCTGTCAATTTATGTCAATTATTTTTTGGTTGAGTCGAAAAGACTTTTTTTCTTGATTTTTTTCTTCTAAATGTATCAGTTTTTTAATTTTTCTTATTTAATATATTTTTCTTAATAATCTTTTTCATTATCGTCAATGACTCTTTCTCTTTTCGTCGCGATGGTGGCACCACTGAAATGATAGGAAGAGATAAAAATAATGAGACCTCGTTAAGGGAAAGGAGACGGCGATTACTAATATTTTAAATTAGATTAACAAGATATTATATCTGAAAACTGAAGACATGTTGGCTTTTCAAAACAAAAATGCCCCAAAAAATAATGATTATTATTTTTCTTGCCTCGTTAATTTCAGAATCTGCATCAAAAGCACATGCCATAAACAGTAATACTCTTCTTCTCCTTCCTGCGGTCTTCTCCCCTTTGCAATCCACTGGGTGGGTGGTGGGTGCTGCTCGGCGCCTGGATTCTCTGCAGCAGCCTTGTGTGCACTCCAATCAAGTTATTGTCGAGAAATACGCGTGGGAATATACCGGACCGTATTGGTGAGCAATAAACCAACAGTAAGAACTGGGACTCGGTCATTTCTTCGTATGAAAGAAATCAGCAGTTTGACATCTGACACCTTAACTTTCTGGAAAGAAGTGCACACGATCATTCTTGTCTTGGTTATGGATCATGAAAGAGACATCATCTAAGCTAGGTTGCAGTTATCTTATTCTCTTGATCGAGACAGAGGGGAAATAACTTGGCATAGAAACCCAGCATCAACTCACAGTTCATTCGACTCCCACAGCCTGCTGCTCCATGTAAGACTCAGAAACCGATGTGAATTCTGCAGGAGTATCCTCTGTTCTGAGTTCTTATCCATTAGCAAAGCAGAAGCATAGCCAAAGGGGATTCGAGCACACCTTTTCCCCGAGCAAAGCAAAACAAAAGGAAAGCATTAGTGTTCCTGAGCTGACACAAAGCATGTGAGCTCCCTTTGAACTGTTTCACTGGATTACCTAAAACTGAAGAAAGCCCCTTGTCCCAACCTAGAGAAGTGCCAGTGGATTAGCCAGCATTTCTAGTCTCCCTTTCGAGTCCTTGTGGTTGGCACCACATCATATCAAAAAGCTAACAAGTTAGGTAGCTTATGATTGAGACTATAAGTTTAGTAAATATGTGCAAACTGTTGTTCAAGGAACTGATCAAGCTCACCTGATATTACAATTAGTAGTTTTCATGAAAGAAGAAAGGAAACTGTGCAAAACATAGGTTGGTTGACTATGCATGTAAGTGGTGTTCTCTCTGTCTCATGCATAATTATATTGGCCATGACTGTACTGCTCGAGGCTGTATTGGCCACATTATTGCAAGAGATGCTTATAATGCTTCTTGCTTAATAGTAAAAAGGTTGATCATTTAGATCGTAACACATGATTGAATGGGTAATACATGTTGTCTTGATTGTAGGCCAAGATGCACCTTCTTTGCAAGCAAAGTCGCAAGCACATCCATCTGCTCCAAAATAATATTAAGAACAAAGGGGGGGAGGGGGAGGGGGTCCATATCAATTATTCATTTCCCTTAGTATGTGGACTTTGCTCTTCTAGAGAAGATGGAGATGCAACAACGGCTAGTCCAAAAGAAGAGATAAGAGCGAGGAAAGAAAAAAGTTTGTGTGGTAGAGAAAAGATGGATTGTGGATTAGGCAAGTGGAAAGGCAAGAAATTATTAGAACCTCACTGTTTCTAATGAGGGCTTGTCTGGTATGTTTTCCTTGGCACCATTCTTCCCTCTATTTAAGATTCCTACAAAGGAGAAAGCTTTTGTGTTGTGTTGAATGAACAGCTCCTAACTCTATCTGAGTGGTTGTGTTCTATCACAAATTCCCTTCAGTGATTGTTGATGCAACAATGAAATGGATCTGCTTTTGGATTTGTTGAGTATTAAGGAATTACTCATGGAGTTGGTGATTGTGCTTCAGAAGCAGAGAGTAGAATCTCACTCCAAATTCTTACTTTCTGCTCAACTCTGAGATTCCATACATGCTGCTTCAGATTCTTGTGACAGGAAGCATGTTCATGGTAAACTGAGGCCTTGCAATTAGCCATTTGCTGTGCTTTTCTGAAGCAAGAATATAATATCATCAGCTGTTGATTTTGTTCCTGGATGACACAAAACCTACACTGTGGGAATGGATTCTGCAAGTGCTACCATCAGCAGCAGCTTCAAATGATTCCCCCCTATGCAGGTTTTCAGGGGCTAGTGAATTCAAGGTGTAGGGTGTAAGATGATCCAGAGAGAGATAATAGTTTGAAGTAAGGTATGCAATACCGAATGGTACCACCCGGTACGGGCGGTACATATCGGTCCGACAACATATCGGTACGTGGACCGCCCGGTACCGCTACAGTGCTATAGTAATGAAAAAATATATAAAATTATTCGGTACGCCCTGGTGTACCACTCAGTACACTGATATTGTACCGAGCCCAGGTCGAAACGTTGGTACGGTATGATATGACGAACCTTAGTTTGAATGATGATCTTCTCATGCCAAAGAAAGCCATGTTGCCCTACTTAGGCTGTGGCCACTGAACAGGTCATCACTAAGCCCATGAAAGATTGATCATGAAGCTATTTGCATTTAACTATTAATAGTATACTATCTTAGACAAAAAAAAAAATTTCTTTACAAAGGCGATTTAATCGTATACTTATATATAGAGGAATAATTATAAAAATCATCTGTTTTAAAAGGATATATATATATATATATATATATGCAATTTTGTCTTTATTTTTGGCATAATAATCATATTTACTTGCCTAAAAGAAAGGGCAAAGATTGCTTGGGCTTGTGATGGGCCGTTAACAACTTGGATTAAGCGACGCTAATCTTGTCTTTTATTGCTTGGATTAGGGCCGTCGCATGTCGCTGCGGCACTCTCGACAATCGGCCCCTCCCTTTCCCCTTCCCTGCGATGTCCGCGCTTCCTAGTCCCGGTCCCTCCCCGGCAGCTGCACTAGGGCTTTATTTCCGGCCCAAAAACAAGGCCTTCACACAACCATCATCGACGGTACCTCCTTTCTTTCTGGTTTTTGTTGTTCGATGAAAATTCGGGAGGATATCCCTTTCGTTTGTTGAACTTATATTCTTTCTTTCCCCTTCAATCGACAGTTGGCAAACCCTCTCCAGGTTCTTTGAATGTCGAGCACAAGGAGAAGAGAATCGACCGCATATGATGGCGTGCTTGATGAAAACCCTCCGGAATCGATTTGTCAGTTCAAATCTGACACAAATACTTGCACTTTGATTGAGTTAAAAGTTATTATCTCGGACAGGGCATCAGATGGGTTTCTTGGTGTACTGGGCGGAGGCTATTTTTGTGGAATTCTGTGCCAATCAACAAACCAACAAGTAGTCGAGAGAGAGTGATGATGATGAGCCAAGCTGTGAATTTGGCAAAAGGTGAGTCGCATTTACATATATGTTTAGATTCCATCGTTTGTTCACAGTTTTGATCTTTTATCTCTGGTCTGCATGCAAATAGGTGCCAAGATTTTGGCAGTCTGAATCATAATTAGTGATGCTGTTACATTAGAATGTTCATGAACCATGGCAAGACTCTGATGTTCTTTGTGAATTGGCTAACCTGGAATTTGCTTTGTGGAGAAAAAAAAAAGTGATTTTGTGTTTCCTTTGTTTACTTTTTCTTCCTTTGGCTTCTTTCTTTCTTGGCTCTGTGGTTCTTACTCTGTAACCTTTCATCGATTTGAAATGATATATACATGTGGGTGGGGGTTCTCCCTTCCATCTTTCTCAGAGGAAAATAAATAATAGTCTCTTTGCTGTAAAGTGATAATTAGCTTTCAGCTGGAATTCTAGCTTTCATCAGAGATTAAAAATAGCTAGAGAGAAGGTTGAACTATAAATATATGGTTTGAGAATCGATGCTGACTTCCAATTTTGCTACTAAATTCATGGATAATTATTAACTGAACAAATTGAAGGCCTTTCAGGTGTTTCCTCCATAAATTATCATGGGTGCACACTCAGGTGAACTTCCTCAATCAGCAGCAGGATCATTGATATTTCTGAAGCTTGGATATCCATCCTCCTGTTAGCCAGAGTCCAGTTTCACCCCCTGGAAATATCTCAGCAAGGGGACAAGAGCATCTGAGTCCTTTTTGGCAACAGTTTGGAAGAGGTTCAGGTGAGTCAATCCATAATATGTTTACAAGATAAAGAATATAATGTTCTTGTAATTTTCTGAGTCTTTCTTCATGCATCATTAATCATGAAGTAGAAACATTAGATACTTAGTAAAGCCTGTTATTGCTGTTCAATTTTATCATGGACTGGCTTAGCATAAATCACAAAACTTTCATGTTTTGAATTACTATACACAGCTTTACTTTTGCAAGCAAAATGGTTGTTTCCATGATTTTTCCTATTCTAATGAAACAATCTAGATTATCCATGATACATGCAAGTTGTCTCCTCCATTGTTAAGTATCTATCCTTTTGTGTTGTGGCCACACACTACCAGCATGCCTGAATCATCCAACAGCGGATGCCACCCTTTGTACACAATAATGTATCAGCTTCTCCTTTGGGAAACACCAGCATATGTGTGAGAGAAACCTAATCCTCCTGCTAGCAACCGACTCTAGAGCTCATTGGACATCTGAACTAGAAAAAGGAGAGCTCACTGGGGAAGAGGATGACCCATATGCTTTGAAAACTGAAACATAGTACAGTAACACAAACAGTGCCACACACGAGAAGAGGAACCAGTGAGCCGGGAGCAAAGGGCCAAAGGGAAAGCGAAGGAGAGTGTGAGGGAGGAGGAGGCAAACAAGCGTGCTTGGTGTGACTAAGACAGCACTAGGAGGGAAAGGAAGAGACTGGTTGGGGTGTGGGTACAGAAAAAGGCTGCGTACGAGAGAGTTCATCAGATCTGGGCTCTCATGATGTCTCCCACCTTTCCCTTGTCTTCCTTTCCTTGCATATTCTCTTTGCCGAAGGCACTGAATGAAATCAGAGCCATGGCAGATGCGGCAGCCTTGAACGAAGGCCATCCATGGCCAGGGTTGAACAGGCCGGAGGTCTTCGTGCTTGAGGCTTGTATAGGGTTGCAGAGTCCGCCTTGTGAATCTGATGAGATGATCAGAACTTTTCTACTCACAAGCATGATGATGATCAGATCATGATCATCTGTGTCATTCCTTCTCGATGACGTGACAAGCCTTCACACCTTGATAAGACATGATGAGTGTGTGACGCTTCAATATTTTTATTTTTCCTTCTATTTCTTTCTTAATTGTTGGGTTCAAATATTTGTAAAAAGGACAGGACACGTGAGTTTGGTTGCAGCATATGCACGGTTGAGTACAAGTGTCATCCTTCTCATCCCCCCTCCCCCACCTGTCATGTGACACGCCACGCCATCACATTCAAAATTGAGTCAAGCCCCATTATCGACATTTCCCACCCAATTCAACACCCTTTCCTGTCTATATGTATTCTCGCTTCACCCATCCCTTTCTTCACACTCGAATAGGAGAGAGAGAGAGAGAGAGGAGGAAAGAAAGAGATGAGGGCTTATGCTTTGCATACTCTCCTCCTGCCGCTGCTACTACTATTATCAACCCGAGCTCAAGAGCTCCAGACTCTGTTATCCATCCGATCATCCACCGACGACCCACTCCACTCCCTCTCCACCTGGAACTCTTCCACCACCTCCTTCTGCACGTGGGAAGGCCTCACGTGCGACTCTTCCTCCCGCCACGTCTCCGCCGTCCGGCTCTCCGGCAAAAACCTCTCCGGCGCGCTCCCCGCTCCGCTCCTTTCCCTCCCCTTCGTCGCCGCCGTGGACCTCTCATTCAACGGCTTCTCTGGCGTCTTCTCCTTCCCCCGCCTCGCCCCCTCCCTCCTCTACCTCAACCTCAGCAACAACAACCTCTCCGGCCCGGTCGGTTTCGTCTCCGACGGTGGCGGCGGAGGACTGCTTAGCTTGCAGGTGCTCGACCTCTCCAATAATTTCCTCACTGGGCCGATACCCGACGAAATCTTCCATCTTTCACGCCTCAAGGTCCTGGATCTTGGTGGGAATTACTTCCGAGGACGAATCCCCATCTCCATCTCCGAGCTTCGGAGCTTGCGATTCTTGACCTTGGCCTCCAACGAGCTCACCGGGCCGATCCCGCCCCAGCTCGGCCAGATCACGGCCCTCCGATGGGTGTATCTCGGGTACAACAACCTCTCCGGCGAGATCCCACCGGAGATCGGGAACCTGACGGCGCTCGAGCACCTCGACCTCGTGTACAACAATCTCACCGGAGGGATCCCCAGCTCGATCGGGAACCTGGGGAAATTACAGTACCTTTTCCTATACCAGAACCTCTTGTCGGGCCCCATCCCGCCGTCCGTTTATAATCTGACGGCCATGATCGCGTTGGACTTGAGCCAGAACGAGCTGTCCGGCGAGGTCTCGGAGGACGTGGTGCGTCTCGAGAATCTCGAGGTGCTGCACCTATTCTCGAACCGGTTCGAGGGGGCCATCCCCAGTTCGCTCGGGGCGATCCGGCAGCTCCAAGTCCTGCAGCTGTGGTCGAACCGGTTCCAGGGACCGATTCCGAGCTCGCTCGGCCTCGGAAACGACGACCTCGCCGTCCTCGACGCCTCCTCGAACAACCTCACCGGCCGGGTGCCGGAGCACCTCTGCTACTCGCGCCGACTGGTGAAGCTCATCCTTTTCTCCAATGCCCTCCACGGCGGCATCCCCCCAGGTCTGAGCCGGTGCCGCACCCTGGAGAGGATCCGGATCGAGAACAACCAGCTCTCCGGCGAGATACCGCTGGAATTCGCCCGGCTCCCCGCGGTCTACTACCTCGACGCCTCAGGGAACGGGTTCTCCGGAGAGATTAGCCGCCTGCAGTGGGAGATGCCGGCGCTGCGGATGCTGAGCCTCGCAGGAAACAAGTTCTCCGGGCCCCTGCCGGAGTCCTTCGGGGGTGACGAAATCGAGCACCTCGATCTGTCCAAGAACCAGTTCGCCGGCGGCATCCCGGCGGGATTCAGGCTGTTCACTGAGCTATCGGATCTCAATCTCAGCGGTAATCGGCTCTCTGGTGCGGTCCCGGAATCGATTGGCGAGTTGAAGAGGTTGGTGAGACTGGACCTCAGCAAGAACCACCTCTCCGGCGAGATCCCGACTGGCATCGCTGATCTACCGGTCCTTAGCGCCCTGGACCTGTCAGAGAACTGGTTCTCCGGAGAGATCCCGCCGAGTTTGGGTAAGACCGGCTCGCTGGTGTCGATCAACGTCTCTCACAACAGGCTCATCGGTGGTGTCCCGGCGACTGAAGCGTTTTTCTCCGTGGAGGCAGCTTCGCTGGTCGGGAACTCCGGCCTCTGCGGCGGTGGGCCCAAGACCGGTCTTCTGCCATGCGAGGCCGCCTCCGCGAAGACGCCGTGGTGGTTCCCGGTCACGGTTCTGGCTGCGGCTCTTGTCATCATCTTCCTCTCCGTTATCTTGACCTTTCTAGCCAGAAAGTGGTGGCGCGGCGGAGAGTTCGAGATAAAGAAGGCGGAGACTGACAGTAACGTCGTCTGGGAGGTGCGGGTTTTCGACGGAACTTTGTCGACGGTGGAAGCCATCCTGACGACCATCAAGAACGCCAAGAGTGGAGCTGTCAGCAACAGCGACGGTGAAGGGAGGTGGTTCACGGTCAGGGAGGTGAAGGAGGTGCCGGGGTTAGGATGGGCAGAGGTGACGAAGTTGGGCAGGTCGAGGCACCGGAACGTGGCCGGATTTGTTGCGGCATGCAGGTCGGAGAGTAGGTGGGTGTTTGTGTATGAGCCGACCGCCGGCGCCAGATGTTTGGGCGTCGCGATGAGGGATTTGAGCTGGGAGCAGCGTCGCCGAGTCGCCCTCGGCGTCGCAAAGGGTCTCCGCCACCTTCACCGCTGCGGTTTACTCGGCGCAGTGCTGACGGCGGACACCGTGGTTTTGGACGGCGACGGCGAGCCTCGCCTTGTGCTCGACGTCGCCAACGGCCGTCCAGGTACCGAAATTAACGCAATTATGCCGTAACGCGTGCTTATGACACTTGTCGGACGATAATGCCCCTAGCATCCGCTGATATTTACCATGCACGTACACCAGGGGAGGCGAGGACCGATGTGTACTACTTCGGCGTGCTGCTGGCGGAGCTGCTGACCGGGCGGCGCCACCGCGACGGCGAGGAGGGAGGCGGCTCCGGAGGCGTAGTGGAGTGGGCCCGCTACTGCTACCGCGAGCTCCACGTGGAGGCGTGGATCGACCCTGCGATGAGCGGACAGGTCAGCCAGCACAGAGACGAGATGATCGAAGCCATGGGTTTGGCTGTCCGGTGCACTTCGGCTGAGAGGCCATCCACGAAGGAGGCGGTGAAACTTTTGGTTGGATTAGAAGGGAAGACGTCGTCATGGCTTTCCAAGGTTACGAGAGCCGCATGGATTTACTAGCTGCTGCTCGATGCATGCGTGTAAATACTACAAGTGATGAAGACAGTAAAGTCAGAGACGTGCTTGGGGATGTTTGCATGAGCAGCTGCTAAATAATAATATGGGAAAGGTGAAGAGGGTTCAAGGAAGTGTCAGAGTTCACTCTCTAGGGTTCTTCTGTGATGGGATACATCAATCAAAGCTATGTAAAGATGTTCTTCCTTAATGAAAGTCAAGATCTTAGTTGTCATTTCACCTGTTCCTAGTGAAAGGAAAGGACTCTTCTGTCAGATTGCTGCGTATCTGAGGATTTCACCAGTGTTTGGTGTAGGTTAAACATGGAGATTTCAGATGGTGCACAGTTTGAGAAGATTCAACAAGGATATCAAAATCTATCACAATGCTGTCAGCTGCTGTCTTTTTCAGCATCTTTTTCCGAGCTGCAGAGCAGAGATCACCTAAAGGGAGAGAAAGAAACACTGTTGACACTTCAGCTTTTATGTAGTATGTTCAGTGAAAGGGAGAGAAAGAATCACTGACACAGCTTACAGGCATTGGCAACCTAAATAGTAATCTTTGGTTCTCCCCAATCCGCCTCCTTTAATATATTCTTTCTGAAGCACATTTCTCCAGACTGTCGACATAGTTGGATCGATGAGATCATTAGGCCTGACTTCACTTATTCCATATTACCTTTTGCCTTTTGTACTTAAAGCCTTTAGTATTGTTGATCTTATACAAAAATTTATATTGAGTTCTCGTAATTATAAAAAGTAAAATAATTAATTTTATTTTCTCTAATACTATTGACAGAAGATACAGCATGTCACATACTATATTGATATAAAATCGATAAACAAAAAAGATAATTTTATTTTATTCAAATTAAAACTTCTTAAACGACTTCAATTTTGATCGATAATTTTTAATTAATCATTAAAGAGGAAGACAAAAAACATGGAGCATAAGATCATAGAGATAAAATTGAAGCGGAGATTGTCTCAAATATTATGGAGACCCTTTACTAACATGGGTGATGATGATGACGAGGGATGAGAAGAATAGGTACATCTTGAGACTAATGTAACCAAGCTTGACATACTTGAGCTTGATGGATTGCTCGAAATTAGAACAATGGGTTACTTAGAGAGAGAGAGAGAGAGAGAAATCAGCCACACTGTTGACTCATATATTTTAGTTGATCTTGTAACATGATGAGATCAGAAGTCGAAGCATGTGTGCCTGCCTTTCCCTTCAAAAGCATGCACTTTTCCTTGCTTGCGTATCACGTTACACCGTCGCCTGATGATGCTCTGCTTCCCCTTCATCAATCCCTTGCTTTAACGATGGTGGTGAGTACAAAAGTAAGTACCTCTTAGTTCTTCCAAAGGATTTCTCTTTATTATTCTGTTGTACTGATGTCTTCTTTTGTTTCTTTTGTTGAAGCTTTCTTGTTTGTTTTCAGAGCTAATGATCCCTGTTTGCTCCTCCGATTGAGGTGAGGTGCAGACCAACTGGAGACTGCAACTTTTAATCGCCGGTAGGACGCAGATTCATCAACTTACACCTACTAACCCAACTCTACTGTTTGTTGTTGACAGATGAAAGCTTCGTCTCCCAGGAATAAGATGTGTAAGATGTGTGAAAACATGTAGGTTTGAAATATGATAAGAATACCAGCTGGACTGTATCCTTCTCTTTTGGGATTAGAGACTTGTTTAGCCATTATTATTGCTTGAAGATGCTTCAACCTTCAACATTCTTGAAAAGAAGCTTCGACTTAAAGCTAAAGGTTCAACATTCTCCTCAAAAAGGTTTAAAGGCCAGTCTACTCTCCATGATTCATGTTCTCCATTAGTTTCAAGAAAATAAAAAATTGTACCAAATGAAGCTTTTATCTATATAATATCATCTACAGAGAGTTAATGTACATAATCTTACTCTAAATATTAAAAAAAAACTATTTTCGAGACTTAGAATTCTGATCTTCGGGTTGTAAAGGACCAACTTTAACCTGATTTGGACCTTGATCTTCATTAGTTTTAATATGCCTAGCTTGCTAGGCACCTATGGCTAGCAATCGTGACCTACATCTACTCTCGATTCTTTTTCCGTCGAGGCCACCGGTGTTGTGGGAAACAATTTTGAGCCGTAGCCTGGGGGTCGGCACGGCTTGGTTCGGGTCCAAATGGTCGGGGACCGGGCTCGGCGTCCTTCGAGGGTTGCCAACGGGGAGCCAGGAGCAAGCGTCTGGATGGCTTGAGGAGCGTCGGGTTGACTCCGGAAAGGGGTTCCTCGCCTCGGCGTTGGGGAGAGGAGGCTTCGTCTTTGCACCTGCACACAGGTCGGGTCGGAGGCTCGGCCCGACCCCTCCGACAATCAAGTTAGCTATGTGTGGAGGGGGTTTTTAGATCAAGAAGCGTTCTCCCTCTCCTAATAAACGAAAGGGTATTTATACGAGAATTCGACGGTAGGACTATATAATATCATCTACAGAGAGTTAATGTACATAACCTTACTCTAAATATATAAAAAAACTATAATATCATCTTTGTGTTGTAAAGGACCAACTTTAACTTGATTTGGACCTTGATCTTCATTAGTTTTAATATGCCTAGCTTGCTGGGCACCTATGACTAGCAGTTGTGACCTACATCTACTCTCGATTCCTCTTTCATCGAGGCCACCGGCATACACTAACAGTATTCCTTCAATAGGCGAAGATTATTATCCTCATCAACCGGCATACACTAACAATATTCCTTCAATAGGCGAAGACCGACCACCTTCTTACACCCCTCTTCTCCATTTCACAATATGGAGACAACCTTTTACAAGCACTCACTCATTCCTAAACAGAATTCTAAACATAAAACTAGATGAGAGAATCTCTTAAGTGATTGCTACAGTATTTTCCACTTTTAAGTTATGTGCTTATGTGTTTTAACCAGGGACGAGAGGGATATTCATAGGCCTTAAGTGAATTCATAGTTCTTATAGAAACATGTTTGGATCACGAGAGATGGTCATCCAAACCACCATCTCTCTTTGCAGATCAGATCAAATGAAAACATCAGAAGCATGCTGAGGATTGGGATTTACTTATCTTGTGAAGCTTTTCCCTCTAAAGTCCAAAATCTTCAGAGTACTATTTATATATATATATATATATAGAAAAGCTTAAGTTCTTACATAGATAAACTTAGCTGCACAACTTCAATTCGAAATATCCATGAAATATGCAGGGTCATATTGTCATCTGTCAGGAATGGTAAATTCTTAAAAGGAGATGCATTTCTCTCTTGCCTCCACACTGTTTCTACTTTGCTTTACATAAAAAGCCTCTTCATCAGATAGAACTGAATTCTCGAATGGTTCGACTTATGAGATGTGTGTCAAGCAGGCAAATCAAATAGCAAAAAGGATCAACCAGTCATGTCCAAGAAGCCGATGTTCTTCCAAATGATCTGAGAAGCTCAACATATCTGGGTATTATTAGTATGTTGCAGAGCCACAGCTTCCCAACACAAAATTGCATATGCATACATATAGTTACAGTATGAAGTCTGAAAGAGAGTCCACAAGAACCTTCTGCATATCAATTTAAACAAGCAGGGAATGGTTGGTTAGATCAGTGATAGTTCCCCAAACTGATGGGATCCTAGTAACAACAAGTCAATCTATGTACATTGTCACTTGTGCAGATTTCCCCGGTGTGGCACTAAAACAGACAAGATAGTTGATTACACGGTGAAGAAACAAAATCCAGAAGCACGAGCCGAGCAAGCGCTACAAGAGTTTGGGCATGGAAGGCGAAAGCTTGGTGATCGGAAGCCCCGACCCATACCCATCAGCATGTGTAGGTTTGAGCTTTTGGATCCAGTGAAGAAGTCGGTTCTTATGATCTTCGCAGCTCATGTTTGCAACAGTGTCAAGCGTGCCATTTTGAGCCAGAGCAGACTCAAATTGTTCCAAAACCTTCACAATCTGCCAAAAGTCGGGTCTTTTGTCTGGTTGGAGCGCCCAGCATTGCTCGATCAAGGCTCGTAAGGCTGCCGGGCACTCAGGGGGAACGACAGGCCGCAAGTTCTGACAAATACCAATTGATCATATCAGGAATGTATAAGTTTCTACAGCCAACTGCTATCTTTCTATCATCCATTTGTATCAACAGATTTGAAGGATATCGAAAGATTAGAAACTTGATGTTTCATGAATTTAATGTAGGACAACACATCAAGCATGGTAACATTTATTTTTCCTCATTGATTCAAGCAGAAACTATAGATAACACCACATTCATGGTCCATGAACGACGGTAACATACGACAAAGCTAATTAAGAAAGACGATGAATCCAGGATGCACACACAGTTCAAACTGAAAACAATCTCTAAAAGGGAAAGAAAGAAGCCACAAACATCATCAACCAACCCATTTGACAATTCCTAATGATCCCTGTGCCACAAATCCTGACAGAAATAACTGCATGCTTGCAAGAACAAATGCATGATATAATTATGCAGGTCCATTACATATGTGCAAAGGATGAGAAAATTGAAAATAAAAATCAAAGTCGCAAATTATACCTTATTAGCCACAGCAAAAGCCGCTTGGATAGGTGTCATCTCCTCATAAGGGATACTTCCAGTTGCCATCTCCAATAGGACCAACCCAAAACTGTAGACGTCGACTTTGTGTCCACAAGGCTTGTGTTTAATCATCTCAGGTGCCATCCAACGAAAAGTTCCAGGGTCCTCTGCTAAAGTATCACAATAAGCCTCCTCGCAAGCGATTCCAAAATCAGCAATTTTTACACACAATTCTTGATCAAAAAGAATGTTCTCAGGTTTCAAGTCCCGGTGAATAACCCCTTGCGAGTGAATATATTCCATTCCCCGTGCAATATCCAGAGCGATCGCAATCAGTTTCTGTAGACGAAGGGATTTGTGTTCGAGTTTGTGTAAGAATGCTCTCAGTGACCCTCCTGAAAGGTATTCAGTGATAATGCAAAAGACTGGTGGTTTTTTAAATGCCGCTATCAGCTGCATCAAAGAAAATATACAATAAGATATGAGGATGGACATCACAGAACATCTGAATAACAGAGAGAACATGCAAAAGGATATATCCTCAGCATTAGAACCTAGCTGAAGTCAAAACATGAACTGGAATGCAAAAAAATGTCTGCTATAATTCAACGATTTACGAGAAATTGACAAGCAAACTAATAATGCAAATTACAAGACCAAAAAAAAACTAATAATGTTTGTTTTACATGCATTTTTTTTAAATAACATTTCTTCCTTTTACAAAATTCAGGAGTAATTGTAGTTCAGCATACAACTGATGTATCCAAAGCAAGATAAATTGTTGTCAGATCATTGTGCACCTTCGCATTCTATCCAAAGGTATAATAACATACCGATGAAGAACCCATAACAGAGGCATTAAATAATTGAAGTACCTTAATCACATTTCGGTGATAGAGATGAGAGAGAAGATTGACTTCCCTCATGAACTGTTTCTCAAGGCGAGCAGTCATCATCCCATTTTCGTCATCATCAGGCTGTCTGATAAACTTTACTGCCACTGGCTGATCCTTATAGATACCATGATGCAACTTGCTATGTGCTCCAGAAGCAAACCTATGCCCAAGGTACAACTGAGAAAGATCAACCATCCACTCTTCCAGAGCTTCGACAGCATTTACCTTCCCCCCACCATGTTCGAAATATCTCGTCCATGAAGCCTCCTTCTGACTCTCATGCTTGTCCGACTCTTTCATTAGCGAGAAGTGATGTAGAGGACTTGTTTCGGGAGGTGGTGAGTGAAAGAACACATGATCATGGACTTCTCTCGAAAATAACTTGCTGAAGGCACTCTTATCTGATCCTCTCCTCTTAGGTGGTGGAGTTGAGAACCTCTTCTTATTTGCCTTAGCTTCTCTGAAGACATCTGAAATGGAGGTTCTTGGTAGAGGAGACGCAGACCTCTGCTTCGGTTTAAACTTCTTCCAATCCATGTAAGTACCAGACTTTTCAGAATGAGAATTCAGGTGAGACTTAATGGAAGGCCTAGAAAACAGTGTTGTGCCAGAATTGGAGCTCCTAGGCTTCAATCTTTGATCTAGATCATGCTGAGAAGTGAAGGCAGAAGATCCCAGACTCAAATTCTTCGGTTTCACCTTAGTTTCTCGATCAGGATGAGAAGCAAAGTCCGAAAACTCAAAACTACTCAAGCTCTTCGGCTCCAAATCAGGATGTTTATCGCTTTTCCGAGGAGAGATTAAAGATTCTAGTATCGAATTTGTGGTCCCTGTCTTTGGTACTTGCTCAGAGTGCAAAGAAGTAGGAATCACCAAGCTCGACTTCTCTGTCTTTATTCCATGATGGCCATCCTGTAGCAACAAATGCAATGATGGCAAACTAGTAGAACGAGTGATCGAGCCTGTTGCCTTCGGTGCTGCATCTCGATTGACCGGCAACGAAACTGAAGCCAAATTTGATGCTTCTGCAATCCATCTCGGCTTCAATTCGAGACTACTTTCAGATCTGACGAGCAATGGGATCGATGGCAGCTTAGCAGAATCTAACCTGTGGCAAACCGTGTGAGAGAACTTCGCCCTCCTCACCCAGGAGCTGCCGTCTTCCTCCATTACTGCCCACCAATTAGCACACCGAATGAATCAAATCCCGGCAGCAAAGCCTCGAATCCCATCAAAAACCAACGAAGGAAGCGCTTCCGGATCTCCGGTATCTTCCATATCAAAATCTTCTGTCCACCGATTGGGTCGAAGAACACCAAAGCGAAGACTCGAATGATGCCCTACACCGGATGAATCCGTCCACAACGAAACAAAATTAAAACCCCAGTGGGAGGAGGAGATGCGATCCCAACCTCTCATATACCTTTCGGAAATCCTATAAAAAAAGCAGGAAATGATTCCAAGAAGGGATTTTTATTAGGAAAAGGTAAAGAAGAGTCGTATTCCATGACCAGAAGTAAACGACTCATCGTCGTCGTTGTCGCCGTCGTCATCAGACCATCATCTCAGCATGGACATACGGAATGAAACAAAATCGCTCCTTTTTTATGAATTTTGCAGAAAAAAACAAAGAAGAATAAAGAAAAAGCCCCTTCTGCATCAGTGATGGGGAAAAGAGCGAAGATCAAAATCGATAACGAGGAAAGGCATTCGATGAACAAAGCTCAAACCGCGTCAAAATCGCTCCCTTTTTTTTAAAATGAATTTTGCAAAAAAAAAAAACGAAGACGAATAAAGAAAAAGCCCTTTCTGCATCAGTGATGGGGAAAAGACCGAAGATCAAATTCGATAACGACGATTCGATGAACATAGCTCAAATTACGTCAAAATCGCTCCTTTTCCGAAAGGACTCACGGGTAGTCAACGAAATAATCGTAAAAGTCGCCTTTTTTCGCTACGGCGGGCGAAACCGTGATCGCGGGCTATCCATGAACCACAGGAAACGAACAAATCTTGGAAGAAGAGAAGCCGACGACAAGATTATGCAAAGGGAAAGAGCTAAAGAACCTCGAAGAGGGAGGCCAAGTCCCAACCCGCATCCGCCGGCAGAAAGATCCCAACCTGGTGCTTACAAAGAACCGTTCCGCCGCCGCCAGATAGCTAAAGTGACGAAGAAGAAAATCCTTAAGGTACGGACGCCGCTGCCGCCGCCACCGTCGTCGTGGTCCTCAGACCAGCCATCTCGCCATGATCCATTTTCGCATATAGACCCTTCCCAAATAATTATTTTACACCGCAACACCTGACATGATTATTGTTTACGAATTATAAAGCATGAGAAAATTAGGATGGAAATAATCGTCTATTTGTTTAGAGAGCCTCAAACATTATTATGTATAGGTGGCATTAAACGTATAAACATGTATTTGGATGGGGCAAAGTAAATACATTATCAGAAACACAAGATAAGCATAATTTGTGCAAATAGTAATTTATCGAGGGAGCAAAGTGAAAAAGACGCAGGACGGTGCCGTCAACCCTACGAAACGACGCAAATGGAAGTCAACGCAACCGTGAGGAGAATCTAATGGGATTCGGAAAGAAGTCCACAGTCAAAGTCGCGTTCTCATACCCCTCTCTCGGATCCCATGTGATTCACCAAATCGAATCACATCGCGTCTACCATTTTGATTCGATAAATATGACGTATACGACGCTCACATTGGGACTCGACACGTTTTCCCTATGAATACGTTTCCGTTTCCCCTCTCTCTTATCTATATGATATATGATATTTGATCAACCAAATTGAATCAAATCAAATCAGATTTACCATTTTGATTCGATACATACGTTTCCCTCTGCTCTCTCAATATCAAGTCCCGTCTTCCCCTCTCTCTATCTATATGACACAAGGTGGTTTGATCCAAGGTTCGTAATATCGTATTATATTGATGTTTCGATCTGGACTCGATATGATACGGTACGGAGATATCGAGCGGTACACCCAAGTGTACCAAGCACTGTAGCAGTGCTATAGTGCACTGCTACAGTGCTACAATCGAAAACCGGTACGTATCGTCCGGTAACGAACGATCCACATATCAATAACCTGTCGGACCGGTATATACCACTCGTACCGGACGGTATAGTTCGGTACTGCAAACCCTACTTTTGATCTGCCAAATTGAATCAAATCAGATACATACGTTTCCTCCGTATCTCTCAATGATATCAGTGGTTTGACTACATACACCATGATATCTATACGATAAATATATATCTTGAAACAGTGATCAACGACGAAGAACCAACCGATGCATAATTTTGACCCCTAATTTAAATCGATAACGACAGCGTCTAATTCTCTGCATTGTTAAAATATTTGATTTAAGAAATAAAAGAGGGAAAAAAAATCCTGGGCTGGACTCAAGCCCACTGCAATCCACCATCTTACAACCCACCAAGCGAACACCATGGAATAAATCATCAGCCAGCAGCAGTAATTGACCTCATGTTGTGTGTGTCAAAAGAACAAAGTAGTTCTTATTGGATTCATGTGTGTTGTGTAGAACAATTTAGATTTGGTACGAATATTGATGACCGTGAACACTGAATGATTTAAATGGATCGGATGAATACGAACACCTGAAAAGAAAAATCCGATCCATTTTAATTAACAATCATTCCATGCAGTTATCGAGTATATATAGCAAAATAAACTAGTCATCATCATGATATTTATGATATTTAAATCAAAATTTTATCATGTTAGTGTGATTATGTGTTCCTGTCTAATTAGATTAGATATATTATAGATCTGATTATATAATTATATTGTTGAGATATTATGGATCTTTTTTCATCTCCTCTCAGTTCATATTTCATCGGTCGTCATCATTTTTCTTTAATCCTTATTCCATTATCGATTGTGGTTATGTGAATATAGTAGGAACATAAGAAAAATCTTCCTATTTTATTATTTATAGCGATCATGTGATTGATAGAAAGAAAAAAGAAAACAAGTCTAGTTATTCTTGCAGATCGACATTATTATAGCTTTCAAATCCAATACGAATATAAAGAAACGAGAAAATGAGTCTAATTTTTTTTATAAATTATGATAATTACAAATATTAATTACCGACACATGATTGCTTGTTTCCTTAGATTCTGCATACAAACATAACGATGGTAACGATGCTTCAGACAATAGATCCAAGTGGTGGCACTCCTCGCCACAGATCACACGAGCCTCGTGCACTGCCAACTTAGGGAACCCCAACAAAGAAAGCATTGCTTCCCATCGACTGCTTGTGTTTTGCAAGCCAAATCAAGATCCACCACGTGTGTTTGGCTACACCACCATGTGATTATGTGTTCCTGTCTAATTAGATTAGATATATTATAAATCTTATTATATAATTATATTGTTGAGATATTACAGATCTTTTTTCATCTCCTCTCAGTTCATATCTCATCGGTCGTCATCATCTTTCTTTAATCCTTATTCCATTATCAATAGTGGTTATGTGAAAATAGTAGAAAGAGAAGAGAAGTCTTCCTATTCCATCATCTTTCTTTAACGAGTCTAGTTATTCTTGCAGATCGATATTATTATAGCTTTCAAATCCGAGATAAATTCTATGAATGATATAAAGAAATGAGAAAACGAGTCTAGTTTTCTTTACAAATTATGATCATTGTAATTTTTGGATCCAGAACGATGTGTCATATAAAGGTTTTCTAAATAACATCAAATGTATGTTTTAACTTTTAACATTAATATTTTTTATATAATAATATAATCATAATTTTTATTTTAACAATTAAATGTATAATAGTATTTATTATTTTCAAATGATCCATACAACCAAGTAAAATCTTGGAAAGTTGGTTATTCTTAAACCTTAGTTGGGGATAAGTCTGGATGTGTCTGATAATAACGTGATACTCAAGCAAATCTAAAAAAAAAAATTAACTTTTAATGGTAAAAAAATAATTATAAGTCCAGCAACAACGGCTAAAGTGGATGTCGGATCTCATCGAATTGGGGTTAGATTCGAGAAGTGGTGCACACACCCTCCTACCCCATGCGGCATGCAACAAGGAAAGATTGGCAGCAAAAGATTGCTGAAAGATTGGGATATTGCTGCCTTGGTTCTTCTGATCTGTCGCTCTATTCACTCATTCTGATGGTTTCCTTTTGCGTACTAGTGTTCTCCAAAACGTGAAACATATGCCGATGAATAGATTATCCAACCGCGCAATATTAGTTGCCGACAAGCAGCTGCTTGTTTCCTTGGATTCTGCATACAAGTACTAGTCGTCTCTCTCCAACATAAACGATGGTATCGATGCTTCAGACGATGGATCCAAGTGGTGGCACTCCTCGCCGCAGATCACAGGAGCCTCGTGCACTGCCAACTTACTTGGGGAACCCCAACAAAGAAAGCATCGCTTCCCACCGGCTGCCCGTCTTCTGCAAGCCAAATCAAGATCCATCACGGATGGCGACAAGATTTACTCGGCTGTGCGACGCGCCCGGCTGCATCCCGAGATGAAAGAAGATAACGATGGAATCCACTTCGAATGCCTCACTGCAAACAGCGAAGGGCATTTGTGCGATGGCCGATTCGTCCTATGTCATTTCATCCTAAACTCATCCGCGAAATATCCCACACGTTACCTTCGCGGACGGCGACACTCGGGACTGTTAATGAGCAGCGGAGGAATGTTTCTGGGAAGAATTCGAGGAAGCTGTTGACACCTCAAATCAAGCTGAGTCTCTGCAAACATCATCGCTAACCCTACCGCTCACGACTGTTTAATCCTAAACGACAGTGTCGTTCTCAGACATCACTAAAGTTCTTAAAAGATCGAAAATGCCTTTTGCTACTATACTTACCTGCACTGTTTCCTTATTACATTGGCAGGAGCAGGGAGGACATTAACCTGGACTCTTGTTCATGGCAGCTGCTGATTTCGCGGCTGTCCTTTCCGGGCATCTCAGAACAGCGATGCCTGCAGCATGCCTCGAATGTCAGAAAGATCGATCCGACTTCCTTGGACAAGACACATAAATAACAAGCAAAATACATAAAGACTCTTCATGCCAATCTCCACTTCAACTCCGCACCGATCAACTTCAGAAGACGACGATGTTTGGGAGCTCTCTCGTCTCGATTATGCCGTATTTTGGATCATAAAATCTCAGCCGTTCCTTTTATATATATATATATATATATAATATGAATTAATCAACGATTCGTATGTGAAGATTATTAAGATATATCGTAAAATGTAATAATAATAATGAGGACAGTAATAAATGCATGAGTCGGTCCACGTGGTCGCGCCCCTCACCGCAAGCCACGCGGTGCGTGCATGTGCCGGTCGACTTCGGAGGACCGGAGAGCGACCGTCGCATGCGACCGACTGCTGGCGGTCACCAAAGCGACAACCCGAATCCATGTAAGATCCCAACAAAATGGACATGATGGGAGGGTGTGTTTGGCTACACCACCACGTGAAAGAAACACTTCCACTCGGGAGTCGACCGCTGGAAACGGCGATTCATTTAGGCAGCACGGAGATTGAAGTCCACTTGTAAGGCCGCTGAAGCCATTGGAAGCTGAAACCTCTGCCTCCTGATTTGGAGCGTTTTAGGTACGGGAAGATGCTCGCAGCGTAGAGCGGTGGTGGGTCGCTGTGTGCTCTGTCCCTGCCATGGACGTGGAGCAATCGGCGTTCACCACCTACTGTGCCATCTTTTGGGCATCGACCGGACGATTGTCAGAAAAAAGCAAAGATATGGTAAAGAGGCACACACATCTATTTGGTGCAGTCATTGACCATTGGCATCTAGTGACATCGGTCATAATTAGCGATGTCATCATAGTCACCGCATGCAACGATACTACATAGCCACCATAACCATCGTAGGGTTGTTGCACCCCATAGTGCTTTCACTACGTATGCAATCGCTACCCATGACTAAGCTGGCAACCATCAAAGGTTGCCACTCTCAACAATACTATAATAGATAGTGAACTGTCCGATGATATCCATTGATCAAAATACAAGAAACCTTATATCACTTGCAAGCAAGCAACATGATGGACTAGAAAAGCATATCAATAATATACATGGATAATTTAAGCATCGTAATCAAAATTAAATAATATTTTTTCACAGGTGCTAATAAATAAATCTAAAGTATTTGATTTTGAAAACATAGTTTTGATATCAACTTTAAGCATAAAAACCATGATTATGCTACTATTATATAAAAAGCTTTTACATTAGAAATTAAAATCAAATAACAATAGATCAAATTTATGATGTGTACCTCTTGATGTCATTCAGAAAGTCTTCATCTAATCTATAGGTGTACTTTCGTCAGATCTGATAGCGACAGTAATGTTGATCTACAAGGAGAATTAGATGCACAATCTCCTCTCTTTATATATATCGCAGGACCACTATGAGTGATGGAATATGGATTAAGAGAGATTGAGAATATCTATATTTTTAATAATCTGTTGAGTTAGTTCTTCTCTAGGAGGTTCTATCTATTTATAGGTAAGAACCGAAGATTTAAGATGAGTAATTAGAAGTTTCTTATCAATATCATCTCTAAAAAATCTTATCATAATTAAATATGATCATATAATTAGATTACCATATCTAATTAGCTCGACTTGGTTCAACGTCAAAAGTGCAAGTCCTTGAAGAGCTGAGGTGGAGAATTATTATAGAGAGCCGACATGAGGCGCGAGCGTAGAGAGTTGGCGTAGAGAGCTAGCATGAAAAGCTTCCAGCTTGTGGAGTGAAATGGTCCGGGAGGATGAACTGCCTTGCCCGTGATGGAGTCGTCTTACAGTGCCTCCTCAGCCATGTTAGGGATCCCACTTACCCCTATTTGGCCCGAGACTTCTCACTTGTGGAGGGAACAAACTAGTCTAAGAGGATGGACCACCATGCCCGTGGGGGAGTCATCCTGTAGTGCCTCCTCAGCTATGCTAGGGATCCCACTTGCCCTTGTTTGGTTTAGGGCTTCCTGTATGTGGAAAGAGCTAACTGGTCTAGGAGGACGAACCACCTTACCCGTGGGGGAGTTGTCTCATAGTGCCTCCTCAACCGCGCCGAGGATCTTACATTACAGGTCAACGTCGGGGGATGTCCCGACGTGACCTCTCCGATACTTAAGTTAGAGAGATGGGGAAGGAGAGAGTTAGCTTTATTCAGGAGAGTGTGGTGCTCACCCGCTTGCCCTTGTTTGGCCTCGGGCTTGATTTTTATACATGGGCGCTTGGCGACAAGGATGAGAATTGGTGAGGGTCCCCCTACCTTGCCTATCATGGGCCATTAATGGAGACGACTTATTGACGCATCGTCTCGAGGTCAACGTCGATATTGGGCGATCGGAACGATGTTCCATGTCCGACTTTTTAGTTGCTTTGAGTTAAGCAAGGAGTGGTCCCTTCTTCAATTGTCAAAAAAGGAGATGTGGGGGAGGCAAACCGTGACACCGATCATTAATGCAAGGACGTGACCCTTTCTTTAGCCATGATTTTAGTGATGAGTAGGTCTTACGACTCTCTTTGGGAAGTTAGGACAGGTAGAGATTGTGGGTAATCCTCTATCGATGACTATAGGGAGTTGATAAAAGCACTATACCTTTGCTTGGGTAGTTTTCTTGATCAGGTAGTAGGATGAATTGGTAG
Source organism: Musa itinerans (assembly GCA_001649415.1). Lineage (NCBI taxonomy): Eukaryota > Viridiplantae > Streptophyta > Magnoliopsida > Zingiberales > Musaceae > Musa > Musa itinerans. The sequence continues at coordinate 80,288 of LVTN01000004.1, forward strand.
TGCTAGTACTTCCTCTATCAACTACTAAGGCAGGTTGGTCCCGTGAATTATTAGGTTTTACTTGCAGCAACATGTGGCATTAATTAATGGAACATCATCCTGTTAACCCAAATCATGACAAAGAGAGTAGTGATCTTTACGTGAACACGTGAGTGTGGTTACGAAATAGCTAGGATTTCTTCCATGTCGAGATAGTGATGTTTCCGAGTATGGCTGTAGGATTCCACATGAAACACTGCTGTTTTTAGCTGGTGACATCGATCTGCACCGAATACATCACAACAGCAGACAGAGGGTTAACTCTCTCTCTGTCTCTCTCTCTTAGCTTACTGCAGGTTGTATGAACTTTCTGCAGCTTCTCAACAGTGAATGGGACTGCACTATCATCTTTAGTTCCTTCGCGTCTAATGTAACACAGTACGTTGCTATACGCGTGCTTCATGGCTGATATATTACACTGAAACACGTTGCCACGTGTTCGCAGACCCGTTTTACATATCAAGGGTGAGGTGGCATGCTGATGAAGCTGCTTCTCTCTCTGCCGTTGGATTGGTGTGATGCATCGATGATGCGAGAGAAATAGCTTACTCTCAAGAGCCCCAATCTTGGGCAAAGTAATGCCCATCGAATCATCTGAGGAGTTGTGTGCCTAACGGAATCACAAGATTCGATTCTTCTGTTCTTCTCATAGGTTTGGTGATCTGATTGCGTGTTCCAGTCATGGGTTTATGCTTTTTTTGTGGCTCTCTAGAATCTTGAATTGTGATATATTGTAACCCGAAGTTGAAAATCTTCTGATTCGATCGCCTAGATTTTGGAATCTTTTATATCAGGGAATGGCCCTTATCAGGAATCATTCCCTGCATCTTTTGGGGTTCTTGTTCTTATAACATTTGTATTTGCTTCCCTGACCCTTTTAAGCAATCTTTCCCTGTATCTTTTGAGGTTCTTGTTCTTATAACATTTGTATTTGCAAGGAGTTGGTATGCGTCTCACAAGTTTGTGAAAGCTGTCATTGCATCTTTTCAGATAGTCTGGGCGTTGTTTGCTTCAGGTTGTTGCACTCATTTTTTATTGAAGAAGTGAAATTATACTCAGATTTTGTACATTAAACTATTTTATTCAATCTTTCAATATGTAGCTGAGGAGGTCGGTTCCTGTTTATATATATATATATATATATATGCATACAATCCGTAGGCAGGCAAGTCCCCCCAGATATCATCAGGCACACACAACCCAGGGAGATGACATATTGTACAACACACCAGCGTATATTTCGTCGTATATACATACATCCACAAGCCACGATGATCAAGCACCATCGTCTTCAGGATTGTTGACCCTCTCGCATTCGTCAATCCATTCGCTGTATCTGCAAATGTAAAAACCATCATCATCATCATCATCATCGTTGTTATCGTGATGGTTGGAAATATCGTCATCCACATGTACCAGTACACGATAGACATCAACTTACATGTCGATAGGCTCCGTCAGTGCTGCACAGTCAAAAAATAAATAAATAAATAAATAAAGATAAAAGATAGAAAGGGTCAGATGGATGAACGTTCAAAGATAAAAGAACACACTACACTGCACTACAAAATGCCTTTTTCTTCCCCATATATTGGACCAACATCTCTGCGTTGCAGTAGGAAAATTCTGGGCAAACCTAAACATCTTTGTAAAGCTAACAACAAACATTTCCCATAGACCTGCTTCTCCTGGTTCATAGTTTGGTCAAAACTGGATGAGTCGAGCTATGCACCTGGAGATTCAAGGTTATGGATGAACCAACAATCTGTTCATTGAGTTCTGGTTTTCTATGCACTAAGAATATACATACGACTTTCTTAAAGGGTTTATATGACAAATGTATCATCAGCATAAAACCAAGCACTTAAAAATGAAACGGCACATCAAAAAAACTATCCACCGTTTGAGTTTTCATGGGAAAGTTTTCCTAACTAATGCAATGTGGTGCACAACAACATAGCCAGTGACTCTGTATAATGAGCAGAACTACAATTTTCTTGTCTGATAATAATAATAATATTAATAATAAGCATAAATCATATAGTCTGTGACTCTGTATAATGAGCAGAACTACAAATTTCTTGTATAATAATAATCATAATCATAAATCATACCAGTGACTGTAGTGCTGAAGCTTTCCAGACAAATCCTGCATGAGGCTTCACCGATCAAGTTCTTCATGTCACTGTACAAAAAGGTCGATCGAAAGATTATAATCTACATTCTGCCTAAAAAACTACGAGGGAGAACGATCCTACCATTTGCAGTTCCTTTTTACACTATTGTGCAATTGCATACATCAAAACAACAAGCAACCTTATAAAGGATAGGAGCAAAGCTTAGTGAAAGAATGCATTGAATGTAATGTCTCAACATACTTACATGTGACACTCGACGCTAGTGCCGTGATTGCAGAATGGGCAGCAGAAGACAGTATCGAGCTTGTCCATTCGCTTCTTAGGAGGCGGCTTTGCTCTCGACTTCCTCTTCCCCATCTTACTTCAGTAACTGCAAGAAAAGGAGCACAAAGGATGATGATCCAGAAGGAGCATAAATAATTCCCAAGAAAGTAATCGTTCGCAACATCGGAACCAAAGTCCAAAACTCTGGGCACTCAAAAACCTCGAAACCATCAGCACCGTGCATGCGGATCGCAAGGAAAAAGATCCACGAAGATCCTAATAGGAAAGGAAAGGAAATGAAAGAATCTAATATAATTAAGCGATGGACAAGGGGAATATTAACTCGTTATGAAATGAGCAAGAATCATAAAAACAACTCACGCAAACCCTAATCACAGAACCTGAAACCCTAACTCTGCTGTCAATTTAGAGGCCGAACTCAGAAATTAACACAGGAATAGGATACGAAACGAAGGATCTAATATAATTAAGCGATGGAAAAGGAGAATTTAATCTTAACTCACTGAGAAATAGGCCAGAATCATAATAACAACTCGCGGGAGACGAACATCCACGATGGGGGAAAAAATTAAACGAAACCTAATTACAGAACCTGAAGCCCTAATTAAGCAGTCAAATTAGAAACGGAGGATCGAAATCGATCGAGCGATGGAAAGGGAGTAGAGTCGCAAACTCGCCTCAAATCCTCGCAGGGGCTTTCCCTCTTCTTGAGAGATCGAGGGATCGAACCGCAGTTGAGTGGTGGACGAGGCGGTTTATATAGGGACCATGTCGGCAACGCATGTCGGTAACTTAGTGGGCCGTATGATAAGCCTGAGTTACTCTTATCCTTCCGCATTCTTTAAATAATATATATATATTTCTTTTACTAATAAACATTTTTTTCCTTCTTATAAAGAACACCGATATGGAAAATATTTAGCAATATTAGGACAAATATGACATCAATATTAGGTTAATGTAGATCCACAGGGTAGCATGAGGAGGATATTAAGTAGTAAAGCATTATTTTAATTATGAGTCATCTTAGGTTTGAAGAGGTCTCTGCTGATTTGTTGTCTTCTGTTTACTGTAATATTTGATCTTTAATGACATAGTTGTAAACACTAGAGAGAGAAACCAAAGCACAACAGGAAATATGCATTAGTACAAAGGTAGCAGAGTAACTTAACCAGAATGTTACTTGATAGCTTAAATGAAGATTGATTACACAGTGGGAGAGCACAATTGGGCAGTAGCAATTTTGTCAATTGGCATCCACCATAGTGGCATTTAAATACTTCCAACTTAAAGATTAAAAAGAAAAAAATGTCAACTACCTGAAAGAGGGATGGAGGCAGATTTGGTCGAAACCATTAGATGGTTTCCTCTCTCTCTCTCTCTCTCTCTCTCTCTCTCTCTCTCTCTGTGTGGAAACATCAGAGAATGGATAATAACATGAGCTTATAGTGTTTCCAGAGTATGAAGTCTCTTCAGATCAATCAGGAATCAGCTCTGGTCCTTGAGCTTCCAAGAGTAAGCTCCAGGTCATCTGATCCACATTCCTCATGGATTCTCTCCCCCTCCCAAGGCTTCACCAATGTCGCTATTGGGTTATCATCAGTGGCGCTGCTACCAAATGCAAACTCTTGAGAAATGCCGTCGGACATCTGAATACCAACATTGTGTGGCATACCAGGTAAGGCGGGGGAGCTGGTACCACTCTGCCCCGGTGTCCACATTCTCGAGGACCCCCCACCTGAAAAACTGAATGGGTTTGATGAAACAAGGCTGAAGGTGGGAGATGAAGGAGACACGGTCTCGATCTGGAGTCCAGCAATCCAAGCAGGATCTGGAATGACTTGATGACCAGGACTCGGTGGAATCGAATTCGGTAGGAAAGTGTAACTTGTATTGGTCCATGATGGTTGAGCATTTGAACCATCCCAGTCACACTTGATATGGGGAGTCTGAGCAGTTGGGGAACTCAGTGGTGGAGTTATAGGAGCACTTATCGACCCACCATGCATGGAGAAAGGATGTTGGTGTAGAAACCTGGTTAGGTCACCGGAGGAAGCCGATGAAAGATTCTTAAGCCATGGGATGAGGGAGTTTGCATCAGCAGCATTGATAGAATTGTTCGTAGCTACAATGTAGGATGAAGATGCAGGACTTGCATAGGATGAAGAGGCGGGGCTGGGGTTGTATGAAGTACATGGGCTTGGCTGGTTAGAAGAGTATGGGCTGTGTGAAGTTGAACCGCCTGCTATATCCATATGCTCTGCTGGAGGCTTACACCCCTGCAATAAAAAATTGCGAAACCCATAGTTAGAGATAAAGCAATTCCATGAGAAGACCTGAAAATAATATATCAGCTTCCGAGGATCAAATTAGCAGTCAAAAGACATTCACAGCTGATGCAAAAGATGAAATAAGCTGCATGCTACATAGAATGCTTGGATCATGATCGATGGTTTGAGAACTCAAGATAGATTTAATGGACAATAACTCACACAGGTTTATTTGTTCCCAGTTGCAAAGATCTCATCAATGAGCTAAACCTAAACTAGAACTTCCAGACATCAGATAGTAGTACTACAGTAAAACGACTCTGAAGCACAATCTTCCAGAATGAGAGGCATAAACAAGTAAATGCAAGACATAAATACCGTGGAGTTGAAATAAATAAATAATATATGACAAATATGATGTAAAATAAATAAAACAAAATGACAGTTGAGTGATGAGAAAGCTGTTTATGTGCTGAAGACAAAACTGGTGAGCTTCTTCCTCCCTTTCCTGGCACTGAAACACTTTGGCTTCTTCCATTGGTTTTAATTGTCGTGTGTTGACTGTGAAATATCATAGGAAACCAATAACTTTTAACCTTGGAGCCAAGAGGGAAATCAAAGGAAAAATAAAGAGAAACATAGATTATCCTTTCAATATTTTAGAGCAACTGCATTGCTCTAAAATGCTCGCCAAAAGCTTTTGACTTGTTTCGACCGAATTGTTGCAACTTATAGATAATATCAATCAAAGAAGTGCTAACCACTAATTAACTCATCAAAGTTGTGCAATTTTCGCTAACTTGTTGTCACATAGATCAAGTACAAACCGAGCAAGGAAATGTCTTTGGAAGTGCTCCGAAGAGTCTCTTTCGATACAATGCACATCACATGTAGCTTACAAGATCGAAGAATCCAAAGAGGACTGACTTGATTGAAGAATCACAAACAGGGCTATATTGATTGAAGAATAGAAAGGGGGACAATCCAATCATTTCAATGCTACTGAACTTGAGTTCAACAAACGATGACACAGCATACGTATGTTCTTCGAAGCAAAAATCCATTAGCATAAGCTGTCTCAAAAGGATGAAATCAGACTATGTTTTTACCGGTGGAAAAGGAACATACAAAGATCCAAACTTTTCTTCTGGGTAGCCGAGTAGGTATTAGATTCCTACAAATTAAAACCTTCATTCATCTGTCAAGAAAGAATTCAAGAAAAGGAAGCCCATGTGATCCAGACCGAGCCCCAGGTCACATGAGACAATGAGCTGCATGAGGCGCGCAGATCGGACGATCTTCGCTAACCTGCGCCGGTGGAAGCCAATCCCGACCAGAACTTCACCGACGCAGCGGCGCGTGCGCCGGCTTTCGATTATTTTGGTAATTGTAATATAGGGGGAAAAAAGAGAGGGAAAATTGGGGAGAGGGATGGGGACCTTGCGATACGTGGTGCCGTCGGGCTCGACGGACCATCCGGCCTCGTCGCATAGGGCCTTGAGAACCTCGTTGTTGTCGCAGTGTTTGGGAAGCTTGTAGTTGCCGTACATCCGCAGGCCCGTGTAGATCTTGGCCGCGACCGCCCGCCGCCGCCGCTCCCTCCGCCGGTTGTTCTCCCTCTCCCTCCACGTCGGCATCCTCGTCCCCGACGTCATCCCCTGCCCACCTCCTCAACTCGGACGAGTCCACCCCCCGCGCCTCGATCGATCTGGCCCCGACCCAACACGGTGTGTTTCGGTCGCCCGATCCCGTCCGTCGCGAGCTCCCCAAAGAAGAATGGATGGAAATAAGGAGGAAGAAGAAGAAGAAAGGGTTGCGGCTCTGAGGAGGTCGGGGCGGGGGCGGCCGCGGGCGCGTCCGGAGTCAGAGGAAACAGGAGGAGTCCGACTCCCGGTTCCTCCTCGAGATGCAGTCAAATGCAGGTGCCGCTAGTTATCACCCCTTCCTTTCTGATTAATTACGAAAAAGGTAACTAAGACCACCCACTCAGTTACCTGCCTTACGATTCGACCCGGCTACTGGGATCCACATTATGCTGTTCATCATCAACAATAATAAGTTCGTGTGAGAGTTAGTGTGCAACGTTCGGAAGCTGGGAAGGGGACGGAGGAGAAGACGGCAGCAGCATCGGGAGACAGAAGTCGGTGGCTGCAACTTGTGGCCGCAGACGACATCATTCGCCCGCTGAAAAGAGGGACTGCGGAGCGGCAGGTGGTGTTCGCCCATTTCGATATACGATCCGCACCTGACGACAAGAACGCAGGGTGGGACGCTGCTGGGAAAGTGAGTCACGGTCAAACAGGAGAGCTTTCCCGTCTCTCGAGGTGGCGCATGGTACACTGAAAAGCGACGCCGCCTGCCACCGAACACCACGCAGATGGAAGCAGTCCTGTTCATCAGAGCCTAAGCTGCAGGCTTCGTGGGTGACGACGACGGCAGATAGCACCAAATCTGAGTTCGCTGGCAACGTAACCGAGTACATGCAGCGAAGAAGGCAGAAGACGTCTTGGTGACGTCATCCTCGACTTCCTGTCTGAGACGGCACAGCGTCTTTTATTTTGCGAGGCCAAATCGATGAGACTGGAGCGGAGAAGCGGGACCCATTACTGGGGCCCAGCCGCCTCTCGAGTGTGTCCGGCACGGGTGGACGTCGGAGGCGAAGCGGGTGGTTCATGGTCGGGTTGGCTCACTAGCGCTGCGGTGGGAACAGCCAGCGGCGGCGTTTACGGCGCAGGGTGTACGGCGGTGGACGAGGAGCGGCGCCAGGTCGAGTCGGTGGGGGGGGGACCACGGAGCACGTCACACCCACCTCGTCCACCACGTGATCGGCGCCATGGGAGTACGCGAGGATAGAGACGGAGGAGAAGGGGACCACAACACGGAAAGATGGGCGGCGCTAATGCAGCGGCGGGGTGACATGCCTCCAGGCGGGTGAAGTCGCCACCCCCGAGGCAAGAAACACACACCACCTACACTTGATCGAGATAAGGAGAAGCATCCAGTGGAAGCGTTGGAAGAGTTTCTGCAGCAGGCGATGATCTCTCTCTCTCTCTGTGTATGCTAGTGCAACATTCTCGGACACTCCTACGCCATTACTGTCATTCTTACGAGACCACAACCGAGAACGAAGACGATGACTCCTTGAGGTGGTACCTCATGGGGCGACAATGGGCCTGAGATCCACGTGATGGAGCGACGATGGGCCTAGAAAGAGCCATTAATGGGGGCATCAGCAGCCCATAAACCTCAGCCGATGACGTCCATTCGGCTGCATGCAAGCACGCAGGGATTCTTGCATGTTAATATTAATTTTGAGCTAGACTCATCTCGATTCACATGTAGATCTCAAAATAAAATGTCCACAACTATGATGGATGGTGATATTATGTACATATATTTTTCAATCCATCCAGCACATGAATTAAGCTTATATTCTAAGTTATGCAAATTCAACACTTGATGTGGATAGTTTTGGCATGGATCGAGTCGAGTCGAGATCGCATGGTCCACAAAGATACCTACCATATTCCTCCTTCCACACCATGAAACATGGGTGAGCTGTTTCCACAAACAAAGAGAGATAGAGAGAGAGTATAAGTTTGGCAGCATAGTGATCACTTTGGATGATGATGGTGTGCAGTACAGACATTTGACGTCACAAACCGGGGGGTCTAATCGACTTCCTCCCAAGGCTTCATGTGTGAATGAAATCACATCACCTAATGATGAGGCTTCGGTGGATTCCAGGACACACCAGATATGATGATATGTAAAGGAATCCGGATAAGTTTTCCTCGTAGGCAAGTAATTGTGATTGAACAATTACCTTTTTTTCTTTCTTTCTTTCTTTCTTTTAAAACAATGATGTCGGACAATTAATTACTTGGTGGGGGGGGGATTTTGTCTCTCCCTTTCCATCCATCATTAAGAAACACTTCCTCCCTCCGGAGGTGTCTTCCACGCTGAATCAACTCCGCAATCTGTGCCACAGTTGTGCCCAGAACCATTTATGTGGTTAGGAAGAGGCATGACGAGGAACATGAACTTGCATTTGCTTGGAAGGAAGAGCTTCTTCTTGTTCCTTCCGTGAACTCATTTCTTGAAGCTAATGAGGACAAAGGCAAGCTATTTCTTGGCATCTATTTGGTGTATATTATATCGACTACATGAAATGCCAATCCTTTCGATTAAACTAATGTGAATTGAATGGTTGGTTTGATGAGTTCCAAAGTGTGACTACTCGAAATGGAGTGAGCGTGGGGGAAGAAAGGTTAAGACAACGGAGGTACGACCACGATAACACATATCCATTTGACTACGCCGATTAGCTACCTCCCCACGCTTCTCAATTCTCTCACTCCCTTCTTTGCCTTTGTTGTGCCATCTATTCTCCATCAGCATCCCCAGATAGAGAGAGAGAGAGAGAGAGAGAGAGAGAGAGAGAGATGTTCATCACCTTCATCGATATAAGGCCACACCATGACTTAACACACACACACACACACACATATACACATACCTCTCCTCCATGGCTTCATACAACAAGACGTCAACTCCACTTCTGCTCGTCTACCTTCTCCTTCTTGCACCAACTCCGCAGGCACGGAAGCTGATCCACTTGGGGAAGGAGAAGGTTCCCTCGAAAGCTGATTCGATGCAGAGCGTTCTCCCACCACCACCTCCTCCGAGCAGCAGTCATGGCGCCAGCGAAAACGACATGAAGGAGATGGCGCGCTCCGTCCCCAGCCCCGGCGTCGGCCATTAGCTTCATCGTCAGATTCCCCTTTTATCTTCTCTCTCTTTTCTCCGACAGACTTTGACGACATTTATTTCACTCAAAAATTTTGTATTATTGATCGATACAGTTTTTCTTTCCATCACTCAATGCTGCAAATCTCTATCGATCTATCAAAGTCAACGCAGCATTTCCCTTCTCGACTACCAATCCAACCTTCTATAGCCTCATCTTATTGTGGCTGTTGTTCGTGGAATAACAATCAGCAGCATGTTTATGACGGCATTTAACATTAATATCGATGCAAGCATTTGTAGACCTGTAAGGCGGAGATATCTTCTCGTTCCCTCATGATTCGTGTTTCTGGGATCCAACGGCGTAGCGCATGGATTTGCAGTGCTTAAATTTCACCTATGCCACCGCGCAATCTTCCGTTAGAATGTGAGGGTATTTACGGAAGAGGGTAATTTTGGTAATTCGCTGGTGTGTCTGCTTTGAGATTGATGCGATCGATTAGGTAACGAAAAGAGGGAAAAAAAAACATAGACATATATGACATACATATAATTAAAATATTAATACAGATGATATAAAATAAGATGATCAAAAGGATTTCACAAATGATTATTAATGCATGAAATAAATATAATTTATAATATACATAATATAATAAACCATATATATAAATGAGTAATCTAATAATCTCTTTTTTAATTATTTTGCAATTTAACATTCTCTAAAAATTTTCTAGCGTTCGTTCTATATTTTTATGATTTGCTGCAATATTCTATTGTGTGTGTGTGTGTATATATATATATATATATATATATTCTAATTTTATTACTGCTCATGAGCTTACAACACTGGGACTAGCCCACTAACTTAGCCTGCATAGCCAATGAATGGATTGAGCCCACACAGTCAGCTCACTGCGAGGCTGATACAGAATTGGGTCTCTCAAATCAGCGCTGGGTGCATAGCTTGGGCTCAATCATAATGTGGTCGGGTTTGATAGCATTGAAGGATTAGGTTCGATTAAGGTGTATGACTTGGTTTCAATCAAGATGAGGTTCGGTTCAAGTTAAGCTTGGATCAACTAGATTCAAGTTAATCCAACCAAATCGTATAGATTTGGCTGGGTGACTGGACTGGACCCGTCAAGTTTGAACCGCCCCCGGATTCCCTGCAAACTATCATGCAGTCTGTTGTGTCAGCAATCATGGTGACGTGACAAGGAATCATGCTGATGCGATAGAAATTAGCGTTGAGATAACAAATTCTATGTGTACTGCCGTGCAACCTGCTATGTCAATATTCACAGCGGCAATAACACAACACAACACAACACGGTCGAGGCCGTGGTCAACGTCGACGTGGTAGTGGTCAATGATGACGCGGCAATAGTCAACACCGGTCGATGCTGCAGATTTTTGTGTAGATTGTGATGTAGTCCGTTGTGTCAATGGTCATCACCGACTTGTTGCAACTCGGTGGTGACGTGGCATGGTGACGTGACATAATAAATCTAAATTCGATAGCAATTTTCTTGTTATTTAACAATAAATATTTTACATAAAATGAGGATTAAAGGTCAAATAGAACTCTAAACATGAATATTTACACATGATTCCTACAATATAATATAATACGTAAATCTCCTCTATCCTTGTCTAATAGCCCCCAAAGTCCAGTCCTTAAGAGTTATAGGTCAAGAAATTTATATTTAGACGAAAACAAGATGAAATTAACCGATTTTAAATGGATTTATCAAAGAAACTATTTGATGCACAGAGCCCGAAATGCTTTGTTCGGTGGGATAAGGTTTGTCTCTTAGCTTCGTCCGCTGTGGAAGACTGAGTCAAATCCCATCTCTCTTCCTCTCTACTTCTTTCCCCTCTTTCGCTGGCGTGGTGGTGACTGTAGCCATTCCGATCCCTCCGCATGGATGTGCCATCCTACATAACCATCGGCGGCTGGTTCATCCAAGTGATCTTCGACAAGTTCCTCTCCTCTAAGCTCCAAACATGGGCGGCCAGCTCCGGCATAGGCAACGACCTCGACAAGCTGCGAGTTGCGATGCTCAGGATTCGATCGGTACTCAGCAGCGCAGAGAAAACCCAATCCGACGGCATGGTCGGGTGGATGAAGGAACTCAGAGACGTCGCTTATGATGCCGAAGACCTTCTCGACGAGTTAGAATATCGCCGCCTTCAACAGCAACTGGACGGTGAAAGCAGCAGTCCGGTGAGTGCTTTCCTTGTCTCCAACTTGGAGGCTGCTAGGGATGTGGCCGCCCGAGCCGGTGGCCTCCTTTCTTCAAGTTTCTTTAGCTTCAAAGGTGGCGGCAGCGCCTCCAACCAGGAGGCAGCTGCTGCTTCCTCGGTTCCCAGACCAGGTAGCAATTCGAGGCCCCCGGGCACTCCTGAACTGGCATGGGATAGGATCACTAAAGCTAGAATAAGAAGCGTAATCGAAAGGTTGGATCACGTGAGTTGTTGTGTGAGCGAGACCATCACACTCTTTAAATTGGATCGCTGCAGTAGTGGCCCGAAGCGAAGCACCAGAAAAGGCGCAACCAGCTCACTGATCAGTACCAAGGTGTTCGGACGAGAGGACGAAGTCAGAAATCTAATTGACCTGCTGCTGCTGCTGAGATCCAACGATGAACCAGTCTCGGTTCTCCCCGTAGTCGGCATTGGAGGGGTTGGAAAAACTACTCTCGCACAACTCGTCTATAATGATCCTAAAATCGTACAACATTTTGAGCTGAGGATGTGGGTCTGCGTCTCTGATAGCTTCGATGATACCGAGCTCACGAGAGAGATCCTAGAATGTGCATCATCCGGTGATAATCTTCAGCACCAAAGTGTCACCAACTTTAATCGGCTTCAAACGGCGATCATGGAGCAGGTAGCGTGGAAGAGGTTTCTGCTCGTCCTGGATGATGTGTGGAATGACGAGAGGAATACTAGGCTATCTGAGATGGAAAGATGGGATAAGCTTTTAGCTCCTCTGAAAGCAGGAAAAAGTGGCAGCAAGATCTTGGTGACAACACGATCGGGAACGGTGTCTGAGACATTAGGTACGATGCACTCGATCGATTTGAAGGGTCTGAGAGATCAAGACTGCTGGTCCTTGATCAAGGAACACACGTTTCGTGATGCAAATCACGAAGAACAACTCAAATTGGAGAGGATTAGAAGCGAAGTCGCTCAACAACTGAAGGGGTTGCCTCTAGCAGCAAAGGCAATCGCAGGGTTACTAAAGAACAAGAAGGATGCCGAAGAATGGAACTCAGTTTTGGTGAGAAATGGCATCTGGGATCATATCCTACCAATCCTAAAACCGAGTTACTATAACCTACCCGCTCACTTGCAGCGTTGCTTCGCGTATTGCAGCATATTCCCCAGAGGTTGGAAGTTCGAGTCTGATGACTTGATTCACCTTTGGATGGCACAAGGGTACATCCAACCCCGAAACAAGAATGTGAGGATGGAGGATGCAGGACAAGACTACATGAATGACTTGATGCGCAGATCATTCTTCCAAGTGCAGAATAAGGAATTCGTCACACTCTATGGCATTCATGACCCACTGCACGATCTGGCACAGTCTGTTTCCGGAGATGAGTGCATCAGAGTCGAAGACGATGAACCCTCCAACATTCCACCATCCGTGCGTCACCTATCCATCAAGGCCGAAAAGCTCGTCATGGTTAAAGATGTGTTCCACCACCACCTTCATAACCTGCGCACTCTAATTTCCTTCAGCGGAGTCCTCCGGTCGGGCCTCCATGATGGTCTTCTTGTGGATGTCCTCAGGGATTTGAAACACATACGGGTATTGGATCTGTCTCACTGCAAGATGGATAATCTGCCAGAAGTAATATGCCAGTGTATACATTTGCGCTTCCTGAATCTTTCGTCAACTTCGATTCAGTGCTTGCCGGAATCTCTGTGTAGGCTTTACCATCTACAAGTGCTGAACCTGAACGGGTGCAGGCTTCGTAGTTTACCTCGGGGCATGAAGAACCTGGTAAGTTTGCGGCATCTTACTGCGGCTGATCAGTTAATTTCCGACATTGCAGAGATCGGGAGACTGACCTGCCTTCAGAGATTACAAGTTTTCAAAGTTAGAACCGAAGATGGGTATACGATAAGAGAGTTGAGGGACCTGAACGAGCTTCGAGGATCCCTTTACGTGAGGAATCTAGAGAATGTGGAGAGTGAGAACAAGGCAAGTGAGGCCATGTTAAACGGCAAAGAGCATCTTAGTGTTCTGCAGTTACAATGGCAATCTGGCGAAAGGAATCAGGTGGTGGATGATGATGATGACGAAGAAGAAGAAGTTCTTGAAGGCCTTCGGCCACATCCAAATCTCAAGAGGCTAGAGATCATGGGCTGTAGAGGTGCCACATATCCCAGCTGGTTAAAGACCCAATGGCTCACCGATCTCAACATCATCTATCTAAGTGGTTGCAGGCGCTGGGAATCCCTCCCCCCTCTCGCTCAGCTGCCTTCGCTGAAGGTACTCTGGATACAGGGGTTGCATGCAACGAAGAGCATTGGCTGGGAGCTCTTGGGTCCTTGTCGCGAGGTTTTTAGACGCCTGGAGGAGCTGGTGCTCGATGGCATGCCCGAACTCGAAGAGTTTTTGGGAGACGGACGATTCTTTCCACACCTCCAGAGTGTGGTGATCAAGGACTGCAACAAGCTCAAGATATTGCCTCCCTTACCTTGCAATCTTACGGAATTAACCGTTTTGGATCATGGATTCTGGATACCGTACTTTGATGACACCAGGACGGCACCAGTTGGATCAATAGTTTCATCGCTATGCATCTACAATTGCCCTGTGCTCATTGCTGGATTCTGTGTATCACTGAAGGAAGAAGACAGCTTGTCATCGCTACAAACTCTCAGCATCGGTGACATCTCGTTGCTCACAGGACTAACCGTCAGCAAAAACCTTGCCTGCCTTCAAAATCTAGAAATCCACAATTGCCTCGAGATAACTTCCTTGACAACCGAGCAGGAAAAGGCATTTGAGGGTCTCACCTTCCTCCAAACTCTGTGCTTCAACGGTTGTGCCAATCTCCGGTCCCTCCCCAAGTTACGAGGTCTTCGCTACCTGAAGAAGTTAATCGTCTCGAACTGCCCTCAGATGCAGTCATTGCCGAAGAAGGGACTGCCTTCTTCGCTGAAGGTGTTGGAAATCGCATCATGTCATCCCCTGCTCAAGGGGCGCTGCGGAAAGGAAGGTGGCAGCAACTGGGAAAGTATCAGGCACATCCCTCGAATCGAGATTGATGGAGAGGTGATACAAGAAGAAGCCAGTGGAAATTAACAAGGATTCAGTCGATTCACTGCTCTCTATTCGACCATGAGATCGATACAACTCTGACATGATTTCTCCTGTATATTTTTCTATATACACAATATAAAAATAATGGATCTGTATTACTCAATTAAAATGTTTAAATCTAAATTAATAATAATAGATCCATGAAGGCCTATAAAATAATTCAATCTTCTTTCTCATCCATCTCACTAAAATAAAATGGCATGTGAACTGCGTGGATCTCCTCTTTCTATCGATTATTTATTGGGTCGGGCACGATAAGTATGAAACGGCGTCCCACAAAGGCATCAGAGAATGTGACTTTCTGCCACTAATGAAAAGAAAGTCACCGCCGGTGGTATCCACAGACGCACAATGATGGAAAGAGTTCCACCGGTGTGGTTTCTGCCAAGATGAACAACATTAGAAAGAGGTCATGAATGACAAAGTGACAATATACATAAGAAGAGGAAGAATAAGAGGAAGAGGAAATAATGGCAGCAGTCTCCTATTATCTCTCGCTTTCTGTCGTCGCGTGTCTCTGCATCTTCTCAGTCTCTTCACTGTCAGATCATGAAAGCTTCCTCCGTTGCTTCTCCTCCCACGTTTCGCCCACCACCAACTTGTCTCAGCTCCTCTACCTCCCTAACAGCCCCGACTACTCCTCCCTCCTCTTTTCCTCCATCCAAAACCTCCGGTTCGCATCCTCTGAAACGCCAAAGCCCCTCCTCATCGTCGCACCGGCCGACGAGTTCCAAGTCCAAGCATCGGTCATCTGCTGCAGGAGTCACGGGCTGCCGATCCGAGCCCGGAGCGGGGGCCACGACTACGAAGGGTTGTCCTACCGATCCGAGAACGCCAGCAGCTTCGTGTTGCTCGATCTAGAGAAGCTCCGGTCGGTGACCGTCGACGTCGAGCATGGCATGGCATGGGTGGAGGCCGGTGCTACTCTCGGCGAACTCTACTACAAGGTTGCAGAGAAGAGCGGGCGTCTTGGGTTTCCGGCTGGTGTCTGCCCGACGGTCGCCGTCGGTGGCCACCTAAGCGGGGGCGGCTTCGGTCCTTTGTCGCGGAAGTATGGCCTCGCAGCTGACAACATTCTGGACGCCAAGATGGTGGATGCTGACGGCAGGATCTTGGACAAGGAGTCCATGGGCGAGAACCTCTTCTGGGCCATAAGAGGCGGCGGAGGAGCCAGCTTTGGCATCATCATCTCTTGGAAGGTGAAGCTCGTCCACGTTCCTGCCACTGTGACAGTGTTCACCGTTCGCCGAACGATGGAGCAGGGAGCGATAGAGCTCGTTCACCGATGGCAGAACACTGCTCACAAGCTCCACGAGGATCTACTCCTCAGGGTTGACATCGTCCACGTGAACAGAGGAGATCGGAGGGTGGTGGAGGCGGCGTTCAAGTCCTTGTTTCTCGGGCACTGCGATGGGCTGCTCCGACACATGGGCGAGCACTTCCCGGCGCTGGGCGTGGAGAGGAACGACTGCAGAGAGATGAGCTGGATCGACTCGGCAGTCTACGCCGCCGGCTACACGAACGGAGAACCTGCAGAGATTCTGGTGAACAGGGAGCTGCAGCCGAAGGACTTCAACAAAGGCAAGTCCGACTACGTCACGGAGGCCATTCCGGTGAGTGGATGGGAAGCCATTTGGGCGAGGCTCTCCGAGGAGGGAGCTACGGGTTCCATGCACATGGATCCTTGGGGAGGGAGGATGAGTGAGATCTCGGAGTCGGACATCCCATTCCCACACAGGAAGGGGAATCTCTTCATCATCCTCTACCTCTCAACATGGAGAGATGAAGGCGTCGCAGTGTCAACCAAGCACCTGGGCTGGATCAGGAGCATGTTCCGCTTCATGACTCCCTACGTCTCCAAACGCCCTCGAGCTGCGTATCTCAACTACAGGGACCTTGACTTGGGAAGAAACGAGGAGGGCAATGCGAGCTACCGGAAGGCCATGGCGTGGGGTGAGAGGTACTTCAAGAACAACTTCCGAAGGCTGGCCATGGTGAAGGGCGAGGTGGATCCCCATAACTTCTTCAGCAACGAGCAGAGCGTGCCGCCTCTTCTCGCTGAGACCGGCGAGAGGCCACAGAAGATCTGCTCCACAAGCATGTCGATTTCAGATCAGAGGTCACCAATCAAGTACATTCTGTGATCTCGTCGTCGCCAAGCAAATCTTGGTATCTGTAAGGCCACATTTGGAAGCAATCTTAATGTTTTGTTTCAAGGAGATAAAGACCACTAAAAAATTCTTAATTTTAAGCTTATTTTTTTTTAACTTAAATTCCTATTTTGTCCTTTTATGATCATTGGAGGCAAAACTGAGGTCACTTTCGGTAAATCGATATTATTTATGAGGCTATTTTTTAATTTATTTTTCTTTATTTTTTTCTGGTATATATATAAACCGCCATTCGTTTATTCGTTACGGTCGCTGTTGTTCGTCTCGTCTTTCCTCTTCCTCCGTCGCCTCCTAGAAACGACCCAAAACCCTAATCTCCGATTGGGAATGGCGAGCAGCAATCTACCCCCGAGGATCATCAAGGTGCTTCTTCCCGTCTCCCGATCTGTGCTCCGATCTCCCATTTTTTCCTCCGAGATCTCCGTCGAAGATCTGATTCTGTCTCTTTGTCTCTTTCTTTCTTTCTTGACGCCTCGCTCGAACAGGAAACGCAGAGATTGCTCAGCGAACCGGGTAATGTTCGATCTCTGTGTGTTAATGATATCTTGGTCGGATTGATGTTCTTGATCTGCTTGGAAACCTGTGGGGAGATTGTTTGGGGTGTTAGGGTTTGTTCTTTCCGTAGTCCGCTTCATCTCGGTGTCCTTTGTTGCAGCTCCTGGGATCAGTGCATCTCCGTCGGAAGAAAACATGCGCTACTTCAACGTGATGATCCTTGGCCCGGCACAGTCTCCTTACGAAGGTTCTTTGCCTGTAGATGGATTTCTTTTGGATGTTCAGTACTCAAATCAATCTTGTATAACATTTGCTGGTATTTTGTGTGCCTACCTCGGGTTTTTGACTTTAGTTGACGAAGTCCTATCTTGGGAGGCACTTCCTCCTCCTTAAATTGGAACGAGCAGTGCTGTGGGTCCTGCCACATGTGTTTGTTCAAGGAAAAAAGTAGAAGTATATGAATTTTAGAAAGTGTTACTGTGAATAGTGTATTTTAGGATGGGATTAGATCTAGACAAGAATATATCTGCTTAGTTGAGATTATTTTTTCGCATTGTGGTGTCAGATCTACCATTGATGCCACCCTCTAGTTTAACTTACCTTCTGTTTATCGATTTACTACTTTCCAAACGGCGTATGCTGGTTGATGGGTTGATGGTATAGCTAGAGGACAGCAGTCTGCATTGGCATGGAGATAGAAAATTGTTAGATGAGAAAATTCCAAGGAAACCATTATTATATCAAATTAATTCTAGTTTTTTGTTTAGGGTGAATTTGTCATAAATGTTTAACTGACTTAATCAGGATAAGTCCATTGACATATGTGATCAACCAGACTTTTTGATAGGTTATCCTTAGTGAGCGTTGATGCAGTAGTTGGTAAACTTAGGATGGTTAATGCTTATTTTAAGGTCAATCTGACTTTCCATCTTTCTAAAAATGGCTAACATTTACTTTTTGTTTGACACTACAATTCAGTATTTTTTTATTCTTTGAATTTTTTGTTTGGAAATTTTTTCTATGCTATATTTTATTAGAAATTTCTACTTTCTAGTGGATTACTGCATGTTTTTGATGAAGTTTAGTGGCAATTGCTTACAACATGTCTTCGTGAGATTTAAGTTGTTTCAAGTAGTGAATAGTAGAATTTTTCGGATATCCATTCACATTTAAGTTGTAGAATAGTAACTTCTCAAAGACATTATATGCTATTTATGCTTAGTTATCATGCGCTATGTTAATTGTTTTCCTCTTATTTTATATCGTTTCTTTATTAGGAGGTGTTTTTAAGCTTGAATTGTTCTTGCCTGAAGAGTACCCAATGGCTGCCCCCAAGGTACAAGCATCACCGATGTGATTGTTTTGTTAAATTTATTACTAGTAAATGAGTTTGTGTGCACAGGAATAACACTTTTGGTAGTTGATTAATGTAATTGTCTTGTATGCATACTCATTCTTTCACAATAACATTAAGATAATAACATTTACTTAGTTGAATTGAGGTTGCACTTTTGTGCAATGGTGAAGTTTCTCCTCTGCAACTTGAGTGACCAAGATTCAAGTCACAAAAACAACCTCTGTATAACTATATGGGGTAAGGCTGCACATGTTGATCCTTCCTAGGCCCTTGGTGGGAACGGTGTCCACTGGGTTCACCCTTTACATTTACTTAGTTGAAATGTACTTCACTACATATTTCAAAATTTCCAACTTCACAAATATGAAGCATCACTATATCTAGACATGGTTCACGCATAGTTAGAAATATTTGCATTACATTTCATTTCCTAGAGATTGGGAAAAATCATTCATCTGTTCTTTGTTCAATATTAATAAAAAACTCTGATGCTACAAATGAAATTTAAATAAACCATAAAATTTCCATTCAATTGGTTGTTTAATTTGATAAATTTAGAAACCCTAGTTACCGTTTTAAGTTCATATTTGTTGTTGTATTTTTCTCCTAATTAGTTCATGAACTTGAAATTTCTTTACCACTGAGTATGTTGGTGCATAATGTGAACTTGAAGCATCAGATTTTCTAGCATGAAACCAAGCATCAAGCATGATTGATAAGCTCTGTCCAAGTTGAAATAAATTTATGTCTGTGACATGGTCTGCATTGATGATTGGTAGAGTTGGTCCTGAAGGTAAGAGTTCTGATGCAATATAATTGAGACACATCTTAGATGGCATTGGAATGTCTCAAGGGGATCACTCTAGGGAGAATACTGGAGTCAGGAAAGGACCTATCACTTTTGCATGTGGACGTCTTTGATGAAGACTTACTAAATAATCGAAGTTGGCATCCATATTTTTTGCTTGAACCATTTAGGTCACCTTTTTGGTACATATATTCCACCTATTTCTATGTATTTATTAAGAGGCTGGAAGATCTTGTTGACTGTTTCAAAGGCATGTAAAGTAGTTAGAGAAGTTGGTAATAACTGTAGAGGTAGCCTATATGTTGATTTTGAAGCCAACTCTGCAATTGGAATACAAAATCTGGTGATCATGGTAAATTGGTAATTTATTTGCACTTCTACATGATTTACTTGCATGTCTTTTGATGACTTCACCTGCTAGCAACTTTCCATTTCATAGAATCTCAACCCTTTGTTGGATTTGGTAAGTTCCTGCACAGTTTACAGTCATAGCATTAGCTGGATTAGGCCTATTCATGTATAAGAAGCCAGAATATTATGACTGCATAATGTTGCCAAGGATTAACAAAGCTTATAATTATTATTATTTATATGTTAAGATAAAAGCTGATGTTTATAATGGCAATGTTTTGTGTAAATATCATTATGCAAATTAAGCTCTCTACATGCATTTGAAAAGCACGGAGAATCAGGGATCAAGAACTCTAGTTTAGCCTTGTGTTGTTGGTCATTAGCTTTGTGAAAGGAGTT
>LVTN01000004.1:105225-116531 GCA_001649415.1 Musa itinerans
CCGGTGAGTGGATGGGAAGCCATTTGGTCGAGGCTCTCCGAGGAGGGAGCTACGGGTTCCATGCACATGGATCCTTGGGGAGGGAGGATGAGTGAGATCTCGGAGTCGGACATCCCATTCCCACACAGGAAGGGGAATCTCTTCATCATCCTCTACCTCTCAACATGGAGAGATGAAGGCGTCGCAGTGTCAACCAAGCACCTGGGCTGGATCAGGAGCATGTTCCGCTTCATGACTCCCTACGTCTCCAAACGCCCTCGAGCTGCGTATCTCAACTACAGGGACCTTGACTTGGGAAGAAACGAGGAGGGCAATGCGAGCTACCGGAAGGCCATGGCGTGGGGTGAGAGGTACTTCAAGAACAACTTCCGAAGGCTGGCCATGGTGAAGGGCGAGGTGGATCCCCATAACTTCTTCAGCAACGAGCAGAGCGTGCCGCCTCTTCTCGCTGAGACCGGCGAGAGGCCACAGAAGATCTGCTCCACAAGCATGTCGATTTCAGATCAGAGGTCACCAATCAAGTACATTCTGTGATCTCGTCGTCGCCAAGCAAATCTTGGTATCTGTAAGGCCACATTTGGAAGCAATCTTAATGTTTTGTTTCAAGGAGATAAAGACCACTAAAAAATTCTTAATTTTAAGCTTATTTTTTTTTAACTTAAATTCCTATTTTGTCCTTTTATGATCATTGGAGGCAAAACTGAGGTCACTTTCGGTAAATCGATATTATTTATGAGGCTATTTTTTAATTTATTTTTCTTTATTTTTTTCTGGTATATATATAAACCGCCATTCGTTTATTCGTTACGGTCGCTGTTGTTCGTCTCGTCTTTCCTCTTCCTCCGTCGCCTCCTAGAAACGACCCAAAACCCTAATCTCCGATTGGGAATGGCGAGCAGCAATCTACCCCCGAGGATCATCAAGGTGCTTCTTCCCGTCTCCCGATCTGTGCTCCGATCTCCCATTTTTTCCTCCGAGATCTCCGTCGAAGATCTGATTCTGTCTCTTTGTCTCTTTCTTTCTTTCTTGACGCCTCGCTCGAACAGGAAACGCAGAGATTGCTCAGCGAACCGGGTAATGTTCGATCTCTGTGTGTTAACGATATCTTGGTCGGATTGATGTTCTTGATCTGCTTGGAAACCTGTGGGGAGATTGTTTGGGGTGTTAGGGTTTGTTCTTTCCGTAGTCCGCTTCATCTCGGTGTCCTTTGTTGCAGCTCCTGGGATCAGTGCATCTCCGTCGGAAGAAAACATGCGCTACTTCAACGTGATGATCCTTGGCCCGGCACAGTCTCCTTACGAAGGTTCTTTGCCTGTAGATGGATTTCTTTTGGATGTTCAGTACTCAAATCAATCTTGTATAACATTTGCTGGTATTTTGTGTGCCTACCTCGGGTTTTTGACTTTAGTTGACGAAGTCCTATCTTGGGAGGCACTTCCTCCTCCTTAAATTGGAACGAGCAGTGCTGTGGGTCCTGCCACATGTGTTTGTTCAAGGAAAAAAGTAGAAGTATATGAATTTTAGAAAGTGTTACTGTGAATAGTGTATTTTAGGATGGGATTAGATCTAGACAAGAATATATCTGCTTAGTTGAGATTATTTTTTCGCATTGTGGTGTCAGATCTACCATTGATGCCACCCTCTAGTTTAACTTACCTTCTGTTTATCGATTTACTACTTTCCAAATGGGCGTATGCTGGTTGATGGGTTGATGGTATAGCTAGAGGACAGCAGTCTGCATTGGCATGGAGATAGAAAATTGTTAGATGAGAAAATTCCAAGGAAACCATTATTATATCAAATTAATTCTAGTTTTTTGTTTAGGGTGAATTTGTCATAAATGTTTAACTGACTTAATCAGGATAAGTCCATTGACATATGTGATCAACCAGACTTTTTGATAGGTTATCCTTAGTGAGCGTTGATGCAGTAGTTGGTAAACTTAGGATGGTTAATGCTTATTTTAAGGTCAATCTGACTTTCCATCTTTCTAAAAATGGCTAACATTTACTTTTTGTTTGACACTACAATTCAGTATTTTTTTATTCTTTGATTTTTTTTGTTTGGAAATTTTTTCTATGCTATATTTTATTAGAAATTTCTACTTTCTAGTGGATTACTGCATGTTTTTGATGAAGTTTAGTGGCAATTGCTTACAACATGTCTTCATGAGATTTAAGTTGTTTCAAGTAGTGAATAGTAGAATTTTTCGGATATCCATTCACATTTAAGTTGTAGAATAGTAACTTCTCAAAGACATTATATGTTATTTATGCTTAGTTATCATGGGCTATGTTAATTGTTTTCCTCCTATTTTATATCATTTCTTTATTAGGAGGTGTTTTTAAGCTTGAATTGTTCTTGCCTGAAGAGTACCCAATGGCTGCCCCCAAGGTACAAGCATCATCGATGTGATTGTTTGGTTAAATTTATTATTAGTCAATGAGTTTGTGTGCACAAGAATAACACTTTTGGTAGTTGATTAATGTAATTGTCTTGTATGCATACTCATTGTTTCACAATAACATTAAGATAATAACATTTACTTGGTTGAATCGAGGTTGAACTTTTGTGCAATGGTGAAAGTTTCTCCTCTGCAACTTGAGTGATCAAGATTCAAGTCACAAAAATCACCTCTGTATAACTATATGGGGTAAGGCTGCACATGTTGATCCTTCCTAGGCCCTTGGTGGGAACGGTGTCCACTGGGTTCACCCTTTACATTTGCTTAGTTGAAATGTACTTCACTAGATATTTCAAAATTTCCAATTTCACAAATATGAAGCATCACTATATCTAGACATGGTTCACGCATAGTTAGAAATATTTGCATTACATTTCATTACCTAGAGATGTGGAAAAATCACTCATCTGTTCTTTGTTCAATATTATAAAAAAACTTTGATGCTACAAATGAAATTTAAATAAACCATAAAATTTCCATTCAATTGGTTGTTTAATTTGATAAATTTAGAAAACCTAGTTACCGTTTTAAGTTCATATTTGTTGTTGTATTTTTCTCCTAATTAGTTCATGAACTTGAAATTTCTTTACCACTGAGTATGTTGGTGCATAATGTGAACTTGAAGCATCAGATTTTCTAGCATGAAACCAAGCATCAAGCATGATTGATAAGCTCTGTCCAAGTTGAAATAAATTTATGTCTGTGACATGATCTGCATTGATGATTGGTGGAGTTGGTCCTGAAGGTAAGAGTTCTGATGCAATATAATTGAGACACATCTTAGATGGCATTGGAATGTCTCAAGGGGATCACTCTAGGGAGAATACTGGAGTCAGGAAAGGACCTATCACTTTTGCATGTGGAAGTCTTTGATGAAGACTTACTAAATAATCGAAGTTGGCATCCAGATTTTTTTCTTGAACCATTTAGGTCACCTTTTTGGTACATATATTCCACCTATTTCTATGTATTTATTAAGAGGCTGGAAGATCTTGTTGACTGTTTCAAAGGCATGTAAAGTAGTTAGAGAAGTTGGTAATAACTGTAGAGGTAGCCTATATGTTGATTTTGAAGCCAACTCTGCAATTGGAATACAAAATCTGGTGATCATGGTAAATTGGTAATTTATTTGCACTTCTACATGATTTACTTGCATGTCTTTTGATGACTTCACCTGCTAGCAACTTTCCATTTCATAGAATCTCAACCCTTTGTTGGATTTGGTAAGTTCCTGCACAGTTTACAGTCATAGCATTAGCTGGATTAGGCCTATTCATGTATAAGAAGCCAGAATATTATGACTGCATAATGTTGCCAAGGATTAACAAAGCTTATAATTATTATTATTTATATGTTAAGATAAAAGCTGATGTTTATAATGGCAATGTTTTGTGTAAATATCATTATGCAAATTAAGCTCTCTACATGCATTTGAAAAGCACGGAGAATCAGGGATCAAGAACTCTAGTTTAGCCTTGTGTTGTTGGTCATTAGCTTTGTGAAAGGAGTTAAGCAATTCTTTGCAAGCTGAAGTTGGAAATAGACACAAGCAATTATTTAATATTCCTTGTTCCACCAAAGCATGACCTCTTTTAAGGATTGCTGTTTAAACTCAACAAAGTTCCCCACCCATTATTCATCTTGTGCTAAACCAGTAAGCTAATTTATTGTGGTGATGTTGCCCTTGATTCTGCTAGTAGTAGGAATGTGTGCATGTGCTCATAGAAAGGTGATGGCAAATGTTTCAAGATGGTCATTCAAGTCTTTCTCATATCAAACATGGTGTTCATGTTGGAAATTTCATAGGCGAGACTTTATAAAAGATGAATCACTTTTGGGCCTGCTGTCAATCAGATGTGATCCCAGAAACTGATTCTTTGCAAAAGCAGATCTTAGCAAGAAAAGGACCATATCATTAAAACCCATAAATCTATCATATGCTACATGCAGATTTTCGGTTTTACATTTATTTGCTTTTAATTTCTGCTAATACAATATGATTGGCCCTGATATGTGGGATTGACTACTACTGTTACTACTTTCGATTTTCTTTTAATAACTATTATTTAATTATCTGATTTTTGTTTCACCTATTCTTTTGTGAAGCTTGAGCTTTCTGTTCATTCTGTTCTGGTATCCTCTGTTACAGGTCCGCTTTCTAACAAAAATCTACCATCCGAATATTGACAAGGCAAGCAGATATATCATCATTCTCTGTTCATGCTTTGAAGGTGCTATTAGTGTATTGAAATGGTAAAATGATTCGTGCAGCTTGGACGTATATGCCTTGATATACTTAAAGATAAATGGAGTCCAGCCCTACAAATTCGGACTGTGTTGCTGAGGTGACCTTCACGTATGACTTGAGCTATATTGCAGTCATAACTTGTTGAATTTTTTATGATTTTCATGGTCAGGGGTGCGTTTAGCACATTATTTTTTCTCTGAAAGCACTTTTTCTTAGTTAACTGTTTTTTTTTCTTGTCATTATGAAAGTAAAGTTTATCAACTTTAAAAAAAGAACCTAAAGTGGGTCATCGTTAACCAGTGTTTTTTTAAGGCTTCAAGATATTTTATGTTTGTGTTTTAAATATACTATACGTTTACCTTATTGTTTTATTTATGGATAAAAATAAGAGGAACTTGTGTGTGCTTACGCGTGCGTGCACGTGCACACACACACACACACACACACACACATAGGAGATTCTGTATGTGATTTTTCTAAATTTAAAATTTCATGCATCCCTTCATTTTTATAACATGTAGAATGACATATATCTTTATATTTTCTTTAGATAACCTCTGAGGCATATTTAACAAAATAAACAAACAAAAAAGAAAACAAAAAGATGAAAGACATAGCAGAGAGACAAGGGAGAGAGGAGGGAGGGGAAAAGAGGACTGCAGCTTCATGCTATTGGTTTTTTATATTCAACTTGAGTAATTATTTGTTATCTTGATGGTATAGTTACTTGAATTTAATCTTTATGAGGGCATGTACAACTGATTTGTTTATGTTTTAAATACTTAATATGCTAGTAGTACATTTTGTGGCTTGATTGTGACATATCTGGTTTTAATAGTGATAATAATTGTAAAGAAAACCAATCAAATCTACCATTGTGGTTGAGTCCCTCAACTCTCTGAGGTTTCTTTGTTTTATCGTATTGTACCAGTATTCAAGCACTATTAAGTGCTCCAAACCCGGATGACCCGCTTTCGGAGAATATTGCAAAACATTGGAAGACAAACGAAGCCGAAGCGGTAGAAACAGGTCAGTTTATTGTTTGTTTGGAACATTAATGTTTTATGCTTTGTTTATGTTGTGTACGTCTTGGATACTGCAGCAAGAGAATGGACTCGTCTGTACGCAACTGGAGCATAACCCACATACATGGAGAGAAGTTTTAACATGTGTAAGTGCTGGAAACTGATCATAAATTGCCAACATTCGCACTGGTGTTGATCATATTTACGTAGTTGTGGCACTTTTTTATGTATCAGTGTAAACCTTAGTTTGTCAGATTCCAATGGTTTGCTACTACAGTGTTCCCCATTTAATGTCGGTCTCAAATTTATGCCTGGGTTGGTGTGTTTACTTAAATCTGGTTTCAGATGAAGGCCCGAGAACTACTGCTGCTTAACCTGCTGCCTTTGAGCCTTTGCGGACCTACTCTCATGTTGTAACTAGAGCATCCGTCATACACGAATTCAATGCATCCAAACATCAACCAAAATAATTAAGTAAACCAGGGATGTGGTCAAAATAATTAGATTGATGGAGAGGTGATACAGGCGGACGTGGGATGAAAAGAAAGAAGACTTTTTATAAATGAATCGATCAAATCAATTTCAAGAAAGGAGTAGCTGAAGTCAATTCCAAGAATAAATCATTTCTTTGTTGTATTAATAGCGGCTAATTAATTAGGACAGTAAGTATACTCGAGATTGATCTTAAGAAAAAAATCATGCATGCCAGAGTTCTATAGACTGAATTGCCCGAATCCCTGTCAATTTTCACTGGCT
Source organism: Musa itinerans (assembly GCA_001649415.1). NCBI lineage: Eukaryota > Viridiplantae > Streptophyta > Magnoliopsida > Zingiberales > Musaceae > Musa > Musa itinerans. The sequence goes on from LVTN01000004.1 coordinate 111,719, forward strand.
TCTTCTTGTAATATAGAACCAAAATAAAATCAATGTTATTACAAAAGATTCAGCCAAAAAGATATTATTTCTTGATGATCCCATAAAGGGGCTTTTATTTATACTAGTTCTAGGTAATAAAAATTAGTCAATTAAAAATGTTAAATAATTAAAAGAAACATAAAAATAATAGTGATAAGTAGATAACCTTAGGCTCTTTGAAAATAATTTTTTCATGATATCCTCGTCTGAATCTTGGTACCTATTTGTATATTAGCATGACATCTTTATAATCATATATTATACTTATTAAGTATTTGTATATTTTGAAGGATTTGAGGCTCCAAAATAGGTTTTTGATCAAGTTTATTTAGCTTTTTTTTTCTTAGAATTGACTTGGTCAATTCTTTTATAAAAGTTTTCTTCTTCTTCTCATCCTACTTTAATCCTCTCTATTTGAAGAAAAGTCTTCTCGAGTTTATGTTTAGATACAATAAATTTTCATTTGAAAAATAGTCATACAAATCTGCAACCTCGTAAATCAATCACTTATGTATTATGATTGATTTTCTTTAAGACCATGTAAGAACTATACTTCTTCATCTTCAATTTATTATAAATTTTAAAGAAAAATCTCTCTTTTTTAAATGCACCATAACCATATCTTATTCTTTGAATATTTTCTCTCTCCTATGTTTATTAACGGCTTCATTGTACTTGGCATTAATAGCTTCTAACTTTTTTTTCACTTCAGCTTAGGATACGGAAGACATCAAGTATCACCCAAACGAATAGACTATTTGAGGATTATCATCTCAAAGTAAACCTCCTCAGTTTTAATAGCAACCTTAGTATTAAAGTTTTTTTTTATTGAAATTATGAAGTAGATAATTTTTTCAAGGTAATGGATGTTCTTGATCATAAACAAGTTAAGTTTATTGCATACAACTTGAAAGGAGGTGTAATAATTTAATGGGAGATTGCATCCATTTTATCTTTTTTATTATTATTATTTTAACAATAATAGAAGTAGACAAGTATATTGCATCCAATGTTTCAATAATATTAAAATTACATCCAAGACACTCAATTTGTAACCTATACTAATAAGTTATATGCCTTGTAATCAGATATAATTTATTAGAGTCAGAAGACTAACAAAAAGCAAGATATATCAATAGACTAAAGTTTACAATCAAAGATAAAATTCCTTTAACTCGGATATAGACAATAGAAGCTTACTTAACCTCCAATTACTACCAAGCAATTCTCTACTCTGATAACTGAGTCAATACAACATACAAATCAAGGCACAAGTACCACAGGAGCTACAAAGCAAGTTAAGCATATCCCGACTACCACAAACAATTTATATGCTTGACCCATGATTGATAAATGTTTTAAATGTAAGGAGCCTAGTCATCATTCCAACGAGTGTCATGCCCATAAGATTGTCAACCTTATATATCACAAATATGACTTTAAAAAAGAAGATACCCAAGATAATACGATTGATGATATTGACAATACTGAAAGAGCAGAAGAAGGAGAATATATAATATATGTTGTAAAAATATTATTACTCACCCCAAGACAAGAAGATCCATCTCAACACAAGAAAATTTTTCATTCTTGATGCAGTATTATTAACAAAGTTTATACATTGATCATGGATAATAGAAGCTCTAACAACATTGTATCCAAATCCCTAGTGAGATAATTAAAATTATAGACGAAAACTCATCCGAAAGCTCATCCAATCGCATACAAACTAAGATGGATTAAAGAATGCTCAATAATTATTGTAACTAAGATACGTAGAGTTCCTTTATCAATTAGAAAAAAACTATAAGAAAAAAATTATATGTAAGGTAGTTGATATGAATACATATCATGTGTTATTTGAAAGGCCATGATAATATGATGTGATTGTAACCCACTTTGAAAGAAAAAATATCTATGTACTATGGTAAAACAGGAAGAAATTTTTTATTTTACTAACTAACAAAAATGTAAATGAATCCAACACTTCTAAAGTGAAGGGAAAGTTTTTCTTTTCCATTTCTAATAGAATTCATTATTGATTTTAAAGAAATAAGAGTTTTATATACTTTTATTATAAAATACAACCCATTTTAGAAGAAAGAATATCTATGCATTCTGATGGAATAAGAAGAAAATTGTCATTCTACCGACTAATAATAAGGGAGATGAATCCAACACTTCTAAAGTGAAGGGAAATTTTTTTTTTTTCCATTTTAAATTTTAAGTAGGAATTTATTACTAGTTTTAAAAAAATAAGAGTATGCTATGCTCTTATTGTGAAGGGAGAAAAGCCTATCAAGTAAAGATTCTAAAAGAACTCACATAAGAATTCAAAAAGATTATCCTAGAAGAATTAGGAAATGGACTTCTAAGAGATATTCAACATCAAAATAATTTATCTCCAAAGCAAGTCTACCATATTTACCTTACTACTACTGGATGAACCAAAAGAGAATAAAATACTAACGAAGAAAGTAGAAGAGTTGATATGCAAATAATATATTTGAGAAAGTATGAGCCTGCACTAAATTTACTTTATGGTCCCCTCTTCTCCATCTTCCATCATCTCCTTTGAAACGTAATCTTAACAAGTTAATATATCTAATTCATCTAAACACTTAACTTAATACTTTCAATATGGGATTAAATAGGAATATTATAATTTTCTTTACTTAAGATATCATAAAAGATCAGTATCAAAATCAAACTCTAGTATAGTATACGAAAACCTATCTTATTAGATCTTTTTCACTAATTCATGAGTACTAAGATCTTATGTCATCGTAAAGGATTAATATGTTCAAAAATAAAAGTACAATACTCTATACTATTACATACTCTCAGTCCTTTTATGAATAGTTCTTTACTATATAAACCTCTCGTTATATCTAAATTTGATAGGATAACTGATATATTAAGATTAGGTCATTGATCCAAAATGTTTAGACTCAAATTATTATATCTTTATGTGGATTAGACGTTAATATAATTTATTTGGTTTATAACTTATTGTCTTTAAAAATATATATATTTGCACATTAGCTTGGTCATGTGCAAGCTATTTATTCCTAAAAATTAAAAAACTATTATGTTCCTAAAAGTAAAAAAAAAACTAATGGTGAAATTTTAATTAATGCTTAATGCCCTACTTAAAAGTGTATCTTAGTGATGGGTGAGAAGATTAAATAATTAGTTATCAATTAATTAAAAGGGTGGGTCAATTGATCGGACTACATTTTTTAATTTAAAATATTTAAAATTATATATAATGAAAATTAAAATATTAAAATTAATTAAAAAAATAATGATATTCATTAATATTATATACATAAAATATTATATGATAATTATACTAAATCAGATCGATTTTTAATTTATTTCTCACGTCAACCCTAATTTTATGATTGACGTAAATGTCATATTAAATCAATAATAAAAAAAATTAAAGTTGAAAATATTTAATTAACATTTTGTTATATTACAAAACTGAATCGTTTTATGCAATTAACTATGCATTAATACTCTACTTAATGATATTCTGATTTTCCAACACATTTATAAGAATAATTGAATCAAACTTTTTGATAGTTTAATTTTTGATTTTCTTTATTTGACCATTGGGTTCGAGTAGATTCTATTAACTATGCATTAATACTCTACTTAATGATTGCTAGAGAGTTTAAAAAAAAGAGTATACCTAATATTTTATTATTAAGACATGAAATTATAATTACAATTATGTAGTTTCTAAAACTTAAATATACATCAAATCAGTCGAATGAATGTTTATATATTCTCATGGAATCAATCAAAGGATTATTTTCCTTTCATAATTGAATCAACCAAAAGATTATTTCCTTTCAAATACATTCTAATCAACCAATTTATTGGCAAATTTCTTTCTTTCTTTATCTTCATTTCTCTTCTTATATCTTCCATTGCAGACTTGTTTTCACTTCATTGATTTTTTTAGAGAGAGAACACTGATCAATCATCTTTATACTTACAGAAGAAAATGAAAGAAAAATAGAGATCTACATCTCTACTAATACTCTAAAACAACTTGCATTCTATCTTATTGAGTTCCTCCTGAGGCATGCATCTCACATATCCATTAGCAAGACCGCAGCACCGCCATGGAGCACCGGTGGCGGTGGCGGCGGCGGCCTGGTTTGGCTTCCCCCACCTGGTTTGGCTTCTGCGACAGCCTTCCCCGGCTCGGCGTCGGTCCGGCACACCGGGCACGTGGAGTTACTCCGTAGCCACAGGTCGACGCAGGCTGCATGGAACATGTGATCGCAGTTGGGCAGCACTCTTGCCATCTCCCCCTCCTCCAGGATGCTAAGGCAGACGGCGCACTCCACGGCATCAGCGGCTTTCCCGTAGGCGAAATAAGGGAGGGCGGCGATGGCGGAGGGGTCGAGCCCGGCCGGCTTCCGCCGATCGTGGGCGGCAGCTCCGGGCCGCAGGCGCCGGACGAAAAGGTGGCGGGCGCAGACGATGACGAGGTAGAGGAGGATGAAGACGCTGAAGGAGATGCCGACGAGCTCCAGTATGGTGTCCAAATCGCAGCAGGCGGTTCTGTCAGCCATGGGAGTGCTGCCATGGTTGGACATACTGCTTATGGATGGATGAGGCGTTGACTGCTTCCCCCACCAACCCTTATCTCTTAGCCATTAATACCAAGAAATTTGCATCCACATACATACGTCCATACATACAATCCTCATATATATATATATATATATATATATATATATATATATATATATATATATAGAGAGAGAGA
>LVTN01000004.1:116544-140187 GCA_001649415.1 Musa itinerans
TAGAGAGAGAGAGAGAGAGAGAGGTGAGATCAGAAACCTGACCCTCTCCCCTACCTCCATCGGGCGCAGGTGATAAGGCATATTTTGTCTCCAGGACACGTCACACCCAATGCCACACGTTACGTCAGAATCCGTACACCAGGGCGTCGCTCGGCACGTCTCATCCCGATAAACCCAGGACGACACCATCCCCACACGTCAAGTCAGAGTCCGTACCGAGGCACTGTCTGATGCGTCCATCACGCCAACCCACGTACGACTGACCTTCTTACAGCAGTATAAAGACCTCGGGCCGCCCTCCGGAGAGCGAGGAGAAAAAAAAAATCAAACACTCCACTGACTTGCTCGTCGGAGAGGCCAAAGTTGGGGATCACCCGACGAAGGCCTTTTTTGCAGGAGAGCGGACGTGCATTCCAAGCGAGCGTCCCAACTTCGAAAGTTGCCGACCGATGTTCCCGTTGTGAGTCATCAACCAGCATCCGGATCAAGGAACGTCGATCGAGGTCCCATCGCCAGGGCTCAATCGACCTCGACGACCTGCTCAGCCAACAAGAGACTCCCGACATCGACCCGTGGACCAGGCCGTGCTGACTCGCCAGCCATGTCACCTTTGTTCACCAACACATTTGGCGCTAGAAGGAGGGTCATGTCGCAGGAGCATCCCGCAGGAGCTCTCCCAGAAGGAGAGCCACCGACCGGTCATCCCTCTATCGGGCTCGGAGATCAGCCTCTCCCCAGAGACGGGGAGATCCCGACCTTGACGCCAGATCGCTACTGGTGCTTGTTCAATGACCCGGGGCTATCACCCCCCGGACTTGTCACAGGATACTCGGCCGTGTCACCCGAGGCGTTCCTTAGCCTAACCAAGCAAGTCCAAGCAATGGCAGAAATGATGCAGACGCTCATCCCACTCATTCCCCAGATCGTACGGCTAGCAGCTTCCCCGACCGATCTGGTACTACAAAGGCCGAGCGGGGAGCAAGTCGGGACGAGAGAAGCCCAAGAGCACACAATGGACCCGAGGAGCCTACCCGAGTAGGGCATACCCACACCCTGCCGAATCACACCACCCCGCTCTGAGCCCGACCCTATATCGTTGGACTCAGCGAACGACTCGCTCAAGATCCAGTTGTCCCGGGTCAACCAACGCCTGGATGAGTTCCAGCGCGAGTTTCAGAAGTCGCGAAGCAAGTCGAGCGAATGTAGCTGGGGCGGATCCCATTTTGCTCAGGAAGTGCAGGACAAGCCTATACCTCTTAATTTCAGACTGCTGGTGTTGGAGACATATGACGGCGACTCCGATCCCACGGAGCTCGTCGTTGTGTTTCGGGCTCAAATAACCTACGGCACCTCCGACGCGCTGATGTGTCATGCATTCCCGACCACCTTTAGGGGACCGGTGCGAGCGTGGTTCAGCCAACTACTCCCGTCCTCGATCTCATCTTTCAACCAGCTCGCTAGGGAGTACGAGAAAAATTTCCTCGCTCGCATCCAACCCTGACCCTCCATGGCCACCTTGCTCGCGTTGTCGCAGTGCGAGGACGAATCGCTTGCTCAATTTGTCGCCCGCTTCGCCTCGGAAATCTAGGGATTCCCGGACGCTCATCCTTCTTTGATTGGGCAGGCGTTCCTAACGGGTTTGAAGCCTTCTAGGTTTTTCTGGTCGTTGATCGAGAAGTCGCCAGCAGCCATCCCCGAGATGCTCCAGCGCGCCAACCAGTACATCACCACCGAAGCCCTATTGGCGGGAAAGCGCTTGGACGGAAAGAGGCCAGGAAACGAACAATCTTGGGGGACGATCTCAACAGCCCCGACACAACCCCGCAGGAGGCCTAACCGACCAGAGTTGCTGCTCCCGAGACCCCCGCCTCTTCCTCTGAACGCATCTCGTACCGAGATCTTCCTCCAAATCAGGGAAAAATACCTCTTACGGCAGCCTAACCCCCTGAAAGCTACCCACAAAGATCAGTCCAAATATTGCAGGTTCCACCGAGACTACGGCCACGACACGGAGACCTGTCGCGATCTCTAGAATCAAATCGAGGACCTGATTCGAAGAGGTCACCTCGGGCGTTACCTCAAGGAGCCCCAGGAAGCAACTCCGCGCCCCAGGGGACCCGTCGAGAGACAGATCGACGTCATCTCCGGAGGGCCGACCGCCAGCGGCAGCAGCTCAACTGTAAGGAAGGCCTACGCCCGGAGCGCGGTTGAGAAACGCCCTTGACTCGAATTTGAGCCAAAAATCACTTTCAGACCCAAAGAGGCCGAGCGATCCCATCACGACATTACTTTGGTGATATCCGTCCGGATCGCCAACGCTCGGGTCAAAAGGGTGATGGTCAATACCGGGAGCTCTGTCGACGTGCTCTACCTCGACGCCTTCAGGAACCTCGACTTAACCAATGGGGACCTTACCCCCTTGGCGTCAGCATTCACTGGATTCACGGGGGATTCGATCTCCCCACTTGGAACCACCGCTCTTCCTGTCACCATCGGGGAAGAGCCAAGGGTTAAGACGATAATGACCACCTTCATGGTGGTCGACCTACCCTCGGCCTATAACATCATCCTCGGCCGATCGACGCTCAACAAGTTGAAAGCAGTGGTGTCCACTTACCACCGGGCCATTAAGTTTCCAACCCTAGCAAGGATTGGGGAGTCTTGAAGTGATTCGGGAGAATCAGGGCAGTGTTATCTTACAGCAGTCACTCTCCCGAAAAAGTCATGCCCTGTCAAGTCCCGAATCCCCGAGAAGGAGCTATGGCGCGAGGGCGTCTGGAGCCCCCTGGGCGACTCGCCGAGGTACCCCTGAAAAGGAACTGGCCTGACCTGACCGTAAAAGTCGGGACAACGCTCCCCGAAGCGGATCAGCTCCAGCTCATTGATTTCCTGAGGGAAAACGTCGATGTGTTCGTATGGTTCCCCGAAGAGACGCCTGGGATTGACCCGGACGTGACCCAGCGCCAGCTCAACATCGACCCCAAGGCTCGACCGGTAAGGCAGAGGCCGAGGAAGTTTGCTCTCGATCGACAGAAGGCAATCAACGACAAAGTCGATCGCCTAAAAAAAACAGGATTTATTACTGACAAAGGTGTGCATTGACTACACCGATCTCAATCAAGCATGCCATAAAGACTACTATCCTCTCCCGAGAATCGACCAATTGGTCGACACCACCGTAAGCTATAAGCTCCTTACGTTCATGGATGCATTCTCGGGCTACAACCAAATCCGGATGGTGTCGCGGGATCAAAAGGATACGACCTTCATCACTGACAAAGGTGTATATTGCTACAAAGTGATGCCTTTCGGTCTAAAAAACACGGCGCAACTTATCAAAGAATGGTCGACAAACTGCTCAAGCACCAGCTCGGGAGGAACATGGAAGTATACGTGGACGATATGATCATGAAGAGCAAAACTGCAAGTACACACCTGGCCGACCTGGCGGAGACATTCCAAACACTTAAGTGATTCAACATACGCATCCCGCGAAGTGCGTCTTCGGGGTCAGCTCAAAGAAGTTCCTTGTCTTTGTCATTCATCAGAGGGGAATAGATGCCAACCCAGAGAAGGTTCGGGTCATAATCGAGATGCATTCCCCTTGCTCAATTAAGGAGGTGCAGTGCCTCGTCGGGAGGTTGGCAGCGCTCAGCAGGTTCGTATCACGTTCGGACGACAAGTGCCTCCCCTTCTTCCGAGCTCTACGGCAGGCCGACCGCTTCACGTGGACCCCATAATGCAAAGAAGCCTTCAAAAGGCTGAAGGTGTGCCTCGCTTGCTTGCCTCAACTCGCATCGCCTGAGCCATGCGAAACCCTAGGTCTCTACCTGGTGGCCTCAACATAGGTGGTCAGCTCGGTGTTGGTTCGGGAAATGCCACCAGTGCAACAGCCCGTCTACTACGTTAGCCACGTCCTCATCGGGCCCGAGGCGCGGTACTCCCCGATCGAGAAGCTGGCCCTCGGGCTAATAAAGATGGCCTGAAAGCTGCGGCCTTATTTCCAATCCCACACGATCAAAGTAATCACCGACCAGCCATTGTGACAAATCCTTTCCAACTTTGACACATCGGGTTGGCTACTGCGGTGGTCGGTCGAGCTCAGCGAATTCGACATTCAGTACTCACCCAGGACCGCCATCAAAGCTCAAGTACTAGCTGATTTCATATCCGAATTAACCCCTGAAGATCATGCTATTGAACAGGAGAACGACGAGCGCGCATGGACCCTGCATGTGGATGGCTCGGTCACTGCTGAAGCGACCGGGGTCGGACTTATCCTCAAAAGCCCATCCGGAGAAACCTTCGAGAAATCGCTCCGATTACGATTCCGAGTCACCAATAATAAGGCAGAGTACGAAGCGCTACTTCACAGCTTGCGCCTCGCCCTGGAGATGCATGTTGTTAACCTCGAAGTCTTCGGCGACTCCCAATTGGTGACAGAACACGTCAATGGGAGCTATGAAGCCCGAGGCCAAACACTGGCGTTATACTTGGCAGAAGCAAAGCGGCTCGCCCACCGCTTCGGTCGCCTCTCGATCGGTAGCATACCTCGGGCGCGGAACACGTGGGCCGATGCATTGGCTAAAACAGTCTTGGCTTGCAGCCTGGCGGCAACCCCGACAACTGAGTCCATAACAGCCCCGACGATGCCGGCTCGTGGAGTCGCCAACACAGAGGTCTCACCAAACTGGACGGAGGAGATCCTCCACTTCAAGAAGGACGGGACGAAACCCGATGATCCCATGGCAGCAAGAAGACTGAGGCGAACCCAAGCCCGGTACTGCATGGTCGGCGGAAAGCTGTACCGCAAAGCTTGCTCTCAACTTCTCTTGCGCTATCTCGCACAACTGAAAGCTGAAACGCTCCTCGCCGAACTCCACGAAGGGATCTGTAGGGAGCATATCAGGGGACGGACTTTGGCCTTCAAGACATTAAGGCAAGGATATTACTGGCTGACTATGCGCCAAGATGCAATGGAGTACGTACGACAATGCCAATAGTGCCAAATGCACGCTCGATTGCAGCACCAGCCGGCAACACCCCTTACCTCGATGGACGTCGCGTGACCCTTCGCCCAATGGGGACTGGACCTTCTCGGGCCTCTCCCCCCAGCCTTGGGGCAGCAGCGTTTCCTTATAGTCGGAGTCAACTACTTCACGAAGTGGGTCAAAGCTAAGCTCTTAGCCTCCATCATTGAGAAACAAGTTCAAAGCTTCACGTGGAAGAACATTATCACCCGATTCGGAATCTCGAGAGCTATCATCACCGACAACGGGGCCCAATTCAACAATGCTAAGTTTAAGGCCTATTGTCGGTCATATGAAATACAGTTGAGGTTCAGCTCGATTGCACACCCCAAAACCAATGGCCAGACTGAAGTAATGAATCGAGCGATTTCGGAGGGCCTTAAGAAAAGGGTCTTGGGCGCGCGTAGAGCCTGGGTAGACGAACTCCCTAGCCTCCTATGGGCGATGCGAACGACTCCCAAAGCCACCTCGGGAGAGTCTCCGTTCAGCTTGGCGTTCGGGACCGAAGCAGTCCTCCTGCTCGAGATGGTGTTCCCGACCCTATGCACCTCCAGCTACAAGCAAGAAGGCTCCGAGGAGGGCCTACGAGCAAATCTAGACCTCCTTGAAGAGAGACGAGCCAAAGCCCATCTACGTACCTTGGTGTACAAGAAGGCAGTGGCTTGGATGTACAACCGCAAAGTTCGGCCGCGACCAATCAAAGTCAGGGACCTCGTCCGCCGAAAGGCAGAGGTGAGCGACCCGACCTTAGCGAGAGGAAAACTTATGCCTAACTGGGAAGGCCCCTATTGAGTCTGCGATATAGTCCGAGTAGGGACCTACCGACTAGAGACTATGGAAGGAGCCCCTTTGCCGAGGCCATGGAACGCAGCGAATTTGAAGAAGTTCTATCTGTAAAGACCAAAGGATGAGGTCATGGAAATACGTGTTTCATCAAATGAAAGAACCATCTACATCCGTGGTAGAGGGAAACAAGAAATTAGGATTCCAAAACAAGAGCTTCCATTGATAAAAGGCATATAAACATCGAGGTCGGGCGATACAGTTTCAAAATCCAACCCGACCAAAACAAAAGGAAAATACAGTCCCTAGCTCTGAGGGGGGGTCTCAGGCCCATCATCAAAAGTGACGTTCACTGGCATATCGACACCTTAGTCCTCTGGTCGGTCGGCAAAAGGGTCCAGCTCCAGTTCCAAGTCCGGATACCTCGCCCGAAAACGAGCATAAGCTACTCGATACCCAAACTCGTATGTCACCCACCCCGATCTCACCAGGCCGTGCTCGAACCCGACGGACGACTTGTACTTGGCGAGCGCCTCCTTTATCTTCTCGGGCTGCGTTAGCCGCTCCTTCTTCAAGACCTCTTCGGCGGCCCAGGCTGAAGACATGGCGGTCTCGACGTCGTGAGAAAGCGTCGACAGCTCATCATCCAGCGTTTGGATGCGTGACCGACTCTCCTCCAGCTCGGCCTTCAAGCGGGCCACCTCTTCGTCCAGAACGGAGGCGTGTTGTTCGGCAACAGCGACGATTTCCGGGCCACCCCGAGTCTTCAACTCTAGGATCTCCAGCTGAAGGGAGGCGTGAATTGGCCAATTGGCACTCGATCACCCGGTCGACGTCAAGGACTCGGTCGATCAGCGCCATGGCGTAATGTTGACCCTACACAAAGATCGGCGTCAGGACCTACGCAAGGGAGGATTAAAAAAAAACTGCTATTTACCCAGACGAACGACTTGGCCGCTCGGTCCGCCAGCACTTCCGAGGGGGAGCAGTAAAGCTCCTTCGCCATGGCCGGGTGGAGTGTCCTTCATAGGAATTCTCGGGTAGTTGGACCGCGCCCCAGATGCGACTGTCGGCTTTGAGAGACGCCCACCGAGAGGAATAGGGGTTCCCAGCTCCCCAGCCGGGAGGTTAGCCATGGCTAAGGCCTCGAACTCCTCGCCTTCGGTCCGAGGGCGGACGCTACACAGATGACACATCGACGTCGGGTGCGCAGGCGCCCTCCTGGAAGGATCACTGCCGGACGACCTGGCCACCCCTTTTCCCTTCACGCTCCCCACACCCTCGCCTTGGGAGGTAGCCTCGGGCGATCCTGGGACAGTGCTCTCGCGAGCGGCTGAACTCGCAAGCACCTTTCAGGCCATGGTCTTCGTCTTCTTCTGAGGACGACTCGTCTCCGGTGATCCCGACGCCCTCTTTAGTGTGCCCTTTCGCGGGGCACCCCCAGCTCCAGAACTATCGCCACCCCGAGACGGCGACGTCGTGACCTTGTCGTGAGACGTCCCCTTCACCCGTTGAAGGTCCACCATCTCTGCAAAAGGAAGCCGATCGGTCATGTGCCTCAGGATGGGCGGACGACCCGTAACATGCCAATAGCCATACCCTGGGTGGCCGGGCTTAGTCCTGCTTTGACCAGCCACTCCTCAGTCATCGCCCTGATTGCCCGAGAGGAGGACAAGATGCCCCTCAACCGATCCACATCTGCCATTTCTCCAACAGAAAGCAACGGGGGGGTGTTGTCGACGGTTTGAGAAGTCCACCCAGTACTAAAGCCCCACCCCCGACTACAACTGACGAAGAAGAAGCGGCTCTTCCAACCTTTGTTGTTGGAGGGAGTGCCGCTGATCTTAAACCCGTCGGGAAACTAATCATACGACTGCTGACCAGGGCGAGGGCGTGAACACTATAGCACTCTGGGATGCGATAACGATCCCGAAGCACCCTCAACAATTTCTCGGTCACCACCGAGTCCATATCATTCCACGACTTAAGGGCTACAAGTGCGACAGAGCTCCTTGCGGCCTCCGGGGAAGCGCCACCGGAGGACACACTGACCACTCGCGGGCCTTCTGAAGAGGAAGATGAGGAAGAAGAAGAGGATGGAGACATCCCAACCTCAGGGTTGGAAGGAAGAAGCCGGGGCGCGGACTGAGGAACTGAAGCAAAAGTGATTACGACCGCTTTGGAGGAAGCTTATAAAGTGCATGCCACACCGTCGTGGGACGACGTTTGAGTCCCCGATGAGTGAGGTGGTTGAAGCATTTAAAACCCATCATGACCCCTTGGATTCGCCAAATTTGCCACCCTCGGAGCTCCCGCCAGAGGTGTCCCATCATCCAGAATCTCCCGCCAGAAGTATCCCGTCATCCAGAATCTCCCTCCAGAGGCGTCCCGTCATCCAAAATCTCCCCCCAGAGGTCACTCAGAGCAAGAAATCTCTCGCCAGACCCCCGCACAACTCCATCTGGCCTGCCACGCGGCACAAGGGCGCCTAGGGGGAATTCAGCACTCGGCCCACAGGTCCAGACCTCGCCCAAGTCGCTCCAGATCGGTTCCCGATTTGCAGCTCGCCGGCACAAAGCCTGAGCGCGAGATCTGCTACTCGGCCCACAGGTCCAGACCTTGCCCGAGTCGCTCTAGATCGATTCCCGACTTGCGGCTCGCCGGCGCAAAGCCTGAGCCCGAGATCCACTACTCGGCCCACAGGTCCAGACCTCACCCAAGTCACTCCAGATCGGTTCCCGACTTGCGGCTCGCTAGCACAAAGCCTGAGCTTGAGGTCCGCTACTCGACCCACAGGTCTAGACCTCGCCCGAGTCACTCCAAATCGGTTTCCGACTTGCAGTTCGAAGAACGCCTGAGTCGCATCCCGACCGATCTAACACTCGAGCTATACTTGCCGACCTAGTCCATTACCCGAATCGTTCTAGCTCGATCTCCGACTCACGACTCGCCAACCACAACTCCGAATCGCACCAAATTGATTATTCGACCTACGACACGACGACCTCCTCCAAACTGCCCCACGGCGAGCCAACCCAAGCCCCACTCACAAGCCATCAACGCAATCGTAGCGTTCCGACCCAGTCACGCTTCTCGGCCCTTTGGGGACCCGCGGCGCGCTTTGACGGGGGTGGGGGGGACAAGTGATAAGGCATATTTTGCCCCCAGGACACATCACACCCAATGCTACACGCCGCGTCAGAATCCATACACCAGGGCGTCGCTCGACACGTCTCATCCCGATAAACCCAGGACGGCACTATCCCCACACGCCAAGTCAGAGTCTGTACCGAGGCACTGTCTGATGTGTCCACCATGCCAACCCGCGTATGACCGACCTTCTTACAATAGTATAAATACCTCGGGCCGCCCTCCAGAGAGAGGAGGAAAAAAAAAACAATCAAACACTCCACTGACTTGCTCGTCGAAGAGGCCAAAGTCGGGGATCACCCGACGAAGGCCTTTTTTGTAGAAGAGCGGCCGCGCATTCCAGGCGAGCATCCCAACTTCGAAAGTCGTCGACCGGTGTTCCCGCGGCGAGTCATCAACCAGCATACGGATCAAGGAACGTCGATCGAGGTCTCATCGCCATGGCTCGATCGACCTCGACGACCTGCTCAGCCAACAGGAGACTCCCGACATCGACCCGTGGACCAGGCCATGCTGACTCGCCAGTCACGACACCTTTGTTCACCAACAGCAGGCACACCGCGCACTTGCCGCGGCCCCACTGCCACCTCCTCATCGCCGCTGTCACGAGTTTTACGTCATGAAGCACGCGGGCGGTGGTCGGGTGGCCTCGGCGGTCATGCCCGAGGAGGTACTGGGAGTAGCCATGCAGGACGAAGACGACGGCATGACATGGCCGTCGATGCCGTAGCCAAGCTGCCGCCCGGCGTTGCTACCGCTGATGGGAACGTTGGTGGGGAGATCAGAAGTTGTCCCCCTCCTCTCCTCAATGATCAAGAAGATGAAACATACGGTGGTGTGGTGATCTTGATTTCTTGCTGCCCTGTTGACCAGACCACGGCTTGCAGAGAGTCAAATCGTGGGGTGTACTGAAGGTTGAGCGACACAAATATGGTGAGCTGGAAATAAAGATTCCTTTACGAGACAAAACCAATTCCAACTTCTTTAAGCAAAATCAAATGCATACACTCCCTTTCTTTTTGAGACATCAAATTCGATCTCTGAGGGAAATTGATGTTGATGTGGGTAAAATGAGACAGGAGCGTAAGGATCATCCTCCTGTGATCCCAATATCTTCACCCGTGTCATCCTCCTGTTTGGGAGTTCTGCAATTGTTCGACTTGCCACCAACTCATCTCAATCTGCTACAGCTGCCTCTGTTCCTTGCCGTGGAAGCAATCTACTAGTCTTCTTCGAGACCGAGAAGACGTGTTGGGCTTTCTTTGCTTTGACGCTGCTTCCTCCGTAATATATGTATCTGAAGCTGGTGGTTCGATTCAGAACACCGATAGGGGAACAGCATGTGTTGCGATGGTGAGTGCAGGCCGCTGGGGTGGCTGTTGGGTCTCCCCTTCGCCTTCCTTGCCCTCCTCGTCTCCGTCGTCGGCGTCGCCGTTTGGATCGTCGGGTAATCCTGATACCTCTCTCATCATCCTCTAGTTTCTTTGCTTCACACAGGTCGATGAAGTGATGATGGTGATGGTGATGACATGGTTCGCAGGTTGCTGCTGTCTTGCATCTGCCCTTGCTGTCTGTGCGTGACGGTGCTGGTGGAGGTGGCCATTGAGCTCGTCAAGGCCCCTCTCCATGTCATGGAGTGGTTCACCTCGCAGATCCCCTGTTAGCGACATCCTGCTTTCATCTTTCTTTCTTTCTTTCCCCTGTTTTCCTGTTCTCGAGTTGCCATTGGAACAGTGTGTGGTGTGTGAATGAGTGACGCTGCTGTAGATTTCTTGCTATTCATCTCTCTTCTCTCGTTTAGCTTGTAATAAATCTGTGACACAAACAAAAGCTTCCCTCAGTATCCGAGCTGATCAATCACCGGAGGAGAACACAAGGCAAATAATGGGTCAACACATCGAAAAGCAAGAGACCAGGCACAACTGGCAGCAACGAAGTGTGATCCACATCATAAAGTAGCCAAAGCATCTACTTTCTTTAATGGAGTCGATGCTTTTCTCCATAAAGAAATAAGTTGATGTTTCATCTTTCGTAGGGAGAGCCAACTAATCGAACTCGAGTCCTTAAGAATTGATCGCAGACAACTCCTCCTCGACTTCGTTCTGTGTTCTTCTTCCTTGTTGGATGACACCTCTCTCTCCGGAATGGTTCACATGTGGGTGGGGCTCCTCATCATGATGCCATGGTTGAGGAAGATGCCAGTTGCAGGAAAAGCAGCACCTTCCCACATGCAGCTGGCCAAGAGCAAGCTGCTGCTCTTCGTGTCCCACCGGACTTATCCTCCTCGCATCTCAATGATTCAGCAAAGCAATCATTCAGCCGCATTATACTGCGCGCCGCCTGGCATCTCACTTACATCTACCATATCGGACATGGATTTGCTTGATTTATTTCTCCATCATTGAATCCAGAAGCTGGCACTAAGAAATAGAAAGCATGGTTCATTGATCAGTTGTTTGTGGTCTTCCTCCCGCGAGCAGAGTGTTGGAGATCCTGCAAAGAAGGATGTAGAGTATAGCTCAATTTGATTCTGCTTTGACCCTTACTGCAAACCACGTTAGTGCGACGATGGACCTCACTTCGTAGCTTCTCCTGCAGCAATTGAGAGAGAGAGAGAGAAGACACGAAGCTTATTATAAGAGGCAGTAAGCCGTAGCACAAGTTTGCTCACCAACTCCATCGCTAAGAATGAGGCTCTCAGTCCTCTTCTTCTTCCTTTTCCTTTTCCCTTGCTTCCACCTCTCCGGTTCTCAGAGCTACAACGCAATATTTAGCTTCGGCGACTCACTCTCCGACACCGGCAACGTCGTCGTCGCCGGACTGCCTTACGGCATGAGCTTCTTCGGCCGGCCCACCGGCCGTTGCTCCAACGGACGCCTAGTCATAGATTTCATCGGTACTACTGCTACTACTTGCACTCAATCTAACATACAGGCAATGCGCAGTAACTAAGAACTCGACGATGATCGACGCAGCTGAGGCACTCGGCCTGCCGCTGCTTCCACCATCCACCGCGAAGGGCAAAAGCTACCTTCAAGGCGCCAACTTTGCTTACACTGCCGCCACCACACTCGGCTTCCGCTTCTTCCACCGGCGAGGACTCAGCAGCGGTCTATGGGTCAACGCCTCCCTGAGCACCCAAATAAGGTCGTTCGAGCAGATGATGCCTTCTCTCTGCAACTCTTCNNNNTTTTTTCTCTCTCTCTCTCTCTCTCTCTCTCTCTCTCTCTCTCTCTCTCTCTCTCTCTACCATCTCCATCGTTCTTCTTCTTCTTATCGGAACATGTGAGACGATGCATGCATGCAGAATGCAAGGAGTACTTGAGCAAATCCCTCTTCGTGGTCGGAGAGTTTGGTGGGAACGACTATAACACTCCCATCTTTGCCGGCAGGAGCTTGAAACAAGTCTATACTTTCGTGCCCAAAGTCATCCACGCAATCCATTCCGGTGTCGAGGTACTCGATCGCACATCACAAACCTGTATCTGCTGTTACCGCTCATCGTCGTTGTTCATGGCAACAATGTGCAGAGGTTGATCGGCCATGGGGCGACTGAGATCGTGGTGCCGGGAATGCTACCGATCGGGTGCTTCCCCATGTTCTTAACCTTGTACAGTACATCGAACACAAACGATTACACTGACATCGGATGTTTGAACAAGTTCAATGACTTGACATCCTACCACAACTCTTTGCTGCGCCGGCGACTGCGCGGGCTGCAGCGGAGGTACTCATGGACGAGGATCAGATACGCCGACTTCTTCGACCCCACGATTCAGTTCATTACCAGTCCGACACAGTACGGTGAGTTCTTCGTCTCCATTAGCGACCGCCACCACAGCAAGGTAAAGATCTGCGAAATGTTGCAGGATTCAGTGATGGCGGAGCTCTAAAGGCGTGCTGTGGGGCAGGTGGGAGAGGAGACTATAATGTGAATCTGGAGGCCAAGTGTGCCGAGCCAGGCTCGGATGTGTGCTCAGATCCATCGATGTATGTGAGCTGGGATGGGATTCACTTGACTGAAGCAGCTTATCGCCTCATAGCCAATGGTTGGCTCAAAGGTCCCTATGCAAATCCACCAATCCTGCAACAAAACTAGAGCTACTACTGTGGTGCATGTTATTGGCCACGGTTCCACCACCAAATCCAAGTCGATAGCTTAGCTTTGGATCCATGTGTTCTTTCAATGTGTGTGTATCATCCATTCGATGGTGTTACTAATAAGTGTGTTCTTTTGCATTCTTCTAGCTTAAATCCAAATGGATAATAGTTAAGACTTGACATTCTCGTCAAAATCGAGTCATAAATTGATGAGATTGAACCGATGATTCAATATATTTCAGTCCAAAATAATGTTGTTAGATCATCCAACTCGATAAACTAACTAATAAACATGATGTATTGTATTATAGCATAAGACCTCACTGATAACCATCGAGAGCTGCATTAGAGAACAGCACTGAGACTTGGTTTGATCTGTCTCGATCACTAATCAGGAAGCTGATGCATTTTCGTGAGTCATGGCACCTGTAACAGAGATGATTACTGAAGCAACAGGGAATGAAGCTTTTATGCTTTGCCAGAACGCAAATAGGCATACAGAAACAATGCAGCAACAGGATTTTGCTAAAGAACTATCAAGACATTTCATAATGAAACTATGTATAATGAGAATTTACACGGTAATGCATCTAAAACTATTCACTCATATGGACAAAATTTAGCACTGCAGGTAGCTGCTAATCAAAATGAATGTTTCTTTTTTTTTTTTTTTTTTTTTTTTGCTGATAATCAAAATAAATGTTTCATTTTTATTTTTTTTTATTTTTTTTTTGTGAATAGATATGGCCACCAAGTTTCCTCTAGCGATCATTGCCTGCGGTAGACGACAATCTTCTGGCACGACGTGGAAAGACATGACTGTTTAATCTATAGGAGTTCCCATTCAGACTCCAAGTCACGATTAGAACCCTTCTCAGAATCTGATGATGAGCGGACTCCTCGTGCACGTTGCTTTTGGGCATTGAGATCACGGCAGGAGGTACCAGCCTTCTTGTAATGGCTTAACACTCGTAATTTTGAAATAAATGAGGCAATGACTTTTTTCTGTGAAAGACAAAACATCAGTTACTGAGTGCAACAATGAAAACTTCTCTAAATACTAAAGTTCAGATTTCCAATATTAGAATACAGCAAGAAGGCTCGGTGCAATTTATTTGACCGACTGTCCACAAAGTCCCACCGTGTCCATAAAGGATCTGTTCTGATGTGAAGGTGGTAAACGGTGTTTAGGTCACATTCAAGGTAATAAATTTAACCATATGTTACATTCATCCTTGTGTCTCATTCAGTCACATATTTGTCAGCACTTGGTATAGGAACATAGATATTTGAAGAAAAGAGATCAACCAGGGCAACGGGCAGCCAAGTAATCAGTAGCTGTAAGTTGGACATGCATGACATTAGCTACAGGGATTACACAGACCTACAAACATCTTTGGAAGAATATCAACTGGGAAATGTAAGACCTTACCTACAATGGTTTTACAGCCCTGAGTAATCCAATACCACAATCAAAATGTGAGGCGAACATACGCTGGTCATGACATACAAACCAAGAAACAAAAATTGGGTTTCGCTGTTAGACTATTCAAACAAGAAAATGGATTCGGTGATTAACTATTTCCATGATGTTTCATGCAACAATTTAAACATATAGTCAAGAGAAGATAAAAATACATTGTTGTCTATGCAAGCATCTAATTACCTTGTATGACATCTTCCTCGGTTCATGATACGAGGCCAAAACAAGGTCATAGTCTTCATCATCATCCTCCCAGCTATCATGAAGATCTACATCCTGGAAGTCTTCAGATTTCAGATCAAGAACATGCATGTTGTTCCACATGTCTTCCCTGTGGGAGGTCTCTGAAACCCCTGAGAAAAAGCAGGATAAGGTAATGTGTATGCCAAATGGTTGGCAAAAGCAACAATTTCAGTTTTGTTGCCATGGAACTTCACCTCCAGAAAAGGGAACAACATAACAATGGACATTTAATTGCTCACACAGCAACAAATTTGGGTACTCTAGCATTTAATAACATTCAGAGGGATTGATGGCTTTCTCAAACCTTTATTTTGGTTCACGGTCCTTCCAGTATCAATTTTCATGAGACAAGACTACAGCGGGGAGTTGACAAGGCAACCACAGCCAGGACCTCACCAGAGACCACCATGATGGAGAGACACTCCACCTGGCCCTAATAACTGTTCTGACCAGACAACAGTCTTTTGACCTTGTTTCTTTTTTCCTCTTTCCTTCTATCTTCTTCTCTCATTTTTTCCCCCTTTTCACCCACAATAAGTCCACCTCTAGAACAACATGTGCCAAGCACCAGCATGGCTCAATATGTCAAGCATCAGCATCGCTCAATATGCCAATATGTTTCATTCTAGTAGCCAGATGGCACCCCATGCACCACCCAAACTAATAACCTTAAGCTAAACCATTACAACTTCTGCTAGAAAATCAATAAAAGCAACAAAAACAAACTTGGTTTCAGGATAAGAATTCATGATCCAATTCATGGTACACAGTTTTGCAAGTAGCATCCTTATAAGAAGGGCTAGGAAAACAAGAAAAGAAGAAATTTTAGTACATACCAATTTCTCTGTCTTGTTCAGAAACAAGTGACTTAATATCTTCGATCTGTTGCTCACATTCATTTTCCTCCATGTGAGTTGTAAAATCCTGTAATGTAGAAGTGCTTTCTTTCACATCTGTCAGAAGAGGACAAAGGATATGATAAGCAAGGGAACAAAAAGAGGAGAAAAAAGAAGAAAAAACTATAGAATCAAACAGCAAAGATACCACATGTTCCAGTTGGTGAAATATAGCTAGCAATTTCCTTGATCAAATTAATTTGATCTGATGCAGATTTAAGGGCCTCATCATCTGATAGAGAATCAAATTGGCAGCCAGCAAGAGGTTCAGCAACAGGTAAAGCATTCTCAAAACTTTCATTTAGTGTATCCGCAAAAGCAGTTGATTCAGCTTCATAAGTTTCTTGCTCGTCTTTATCAGAGACACAAGCATCAGGATCAAGCCAATCTCCCACAGCCTGATCGAGTTTCTCAGCGAAAACTTTACCGGCCTGTCCCACCAAAGGAAATAATTGGCACACAGAAGAAGTCAGTTCGCATGGAAAATTCTGCACATGCCCCTGAGGGTCGCCTAGAATTTCACAAAAAGCCTTGTATAGTTATAATATCATAAACACCCTTATAAAACAATAAATTTTCATGAATGCTCTTCTGGCAATATGTTCGAAATCCAAATTGTAATAATAAAAATCAAAATTCTGATCCTACACCTTACAGAAATAGTCCTTCACTATTTTGATAGAGTAGTTTGACAAAAAACATACAATAGATTATGCAAAACAAGGGCAACTCACTACAAACTGAGGCTGCTCTTTTACTTGAGCAACAAAGATCATGGTCCATCCAAAAGAAATAATATATAAAAAGAAGAAGTGAAAAGTGACATCAGGGATAGGATCATAATTTTTTACTCAACCCATATTAAACCTTAAAATCAAACCTCATATCAACCTTAGTTTAGCTAGTTTTTCTTTTACAAAAAGCTCAATGGCGGTCAACTATCCATAACCCAACCCCAAATAGTTTGGACACCAGACTTGTTGTTATTGTTGTAATGAACAAATAATGGACCCAAAAATCTGTACAAGTTTAAATAGCTTTTTCTCGTTTGTTACTGAAAGACTATGCTCAAAACAAATGACTGAAACTAAGATGACACAAACCTGAGTTTTTCTATTGCTCCAGATATTTATCAAACTTAATAGATTTATCTCAGAAGGTACTGAAAAAATGTACTAAAAAGTCAAAGAAACCACAAAAGTTAAAATAAATGGCACAAACCTGAACTAAACTATTACTCATGCACATTTTTTCAATCTCCTGATACACATTGCCCCAAGATAGTCGATATGTGACATCCATGCTGAAAGTGAATCTCCAACAAGATAGAGGATCAACAAAATATTTTTTCTGCCTTCTTTTCGTACGAATTCTTGCGATGAGTTTTTATTTCGATTTGGATACTTTGCTCTTAGCTGTTCAAACAGAATAACAATTAATTATGGATGTACTTCAGAATAGAAAAGGAATTATTTAAGGTCACAATAAGAACTTCATGCATTAAAACAAGAAAGATTAAGAATACTACTTTTGCACATATTTTCTGTTAAGCAAAAACAAAACGTTGGCTTAAACATCTACGCTACATGATAGTCACTACATGGTCAACAACGTGAAAGAACAAACTGCATATGAACAACGAAACTTACATTGTGCAAAAAATTAGCTTAAGGAAAAAAAAAATAACCTAAAGTTCTCGAAGGCTACAATTACCATATGATCACAGATTACTTGTGAGTCATCAAAAACTTACCTTACACTAATTATGACTAGTTAAAGACCGTGACCTCAAGTGCTCACGACAACACAGACAATTTACAAGGAATTACGTATAAAAACCACGATAACACAACAGCACGTAGAGAAAGACAACCATTGATTGCCAAAAACCCAGTTCTTAAGATCAATCTACATAAGATCAATCGATTTTGGAATAACCTTAGTAGAATTAGTAAGGAAGAGAAATTGAGACCTCTAATCCAAGAAAAGAGGGCCTTTAGAGGAAGAACATAGAGTAATCAATGCTTCGATCTAAAAGAGAACCAAGAAACGACCGGGAACCCAGCCGTCACGGCCTACCAGAGAGGGTTCAAGAAACAAACCCGGCAGCAATCGACGGATTCCAAGAGAGGATCTTTTTGGAACTCTTGCGGCGGCGGAGGAGATCAATGATTGCGTACTATGTATAACCGAGAGACAGAGAGACAGAGAGACAGACAGAGAGAGAGAGAGAGAGATGTACTATGTATAACCGAGAGAGAGAGAGAGAGAGAGAGAGCCAAAACCACCAGGAATTGTGGTGGGAGGGGGCTTCTTCCGCGGGGTATTTATAATCGCTTTTTGGATGGAGACCACAAGCAGATTCCCAAGCAAACTCAAATTTCTATTTTATTTTATTTGTATGTTTATTTACTTATTTTGGAAAAGATTGATATGGGTTTAGGGTTTAAAGAGAAAAGAAACGATTACTCTCAGAACCTACCCCACTTCGTACCCGGTAGACAGTGCGCGTGCGTGCGTGCGTGCGCCGCTCCTAAGCAGCTTTGATTTCGGACCACGGAAAACGTTGGGTCGGATCTGAACTGGAACGGAGCCTTGGCCCAATTGGCCCCATATCGGTTCGCTTCCGTACGCCTTGTTAACTCTTCGTCTATCTATACTTTACTATCAATAAACTGAGTTGATCAATAAAGCCTGTTATGGATACGAATTATTGGAAAATTTTATCCAGTCCGTATATGTAGATTAATTTAATCGTTTGAAACCATTCCTAGTGAGCTGGTCAATTAATTTATATGTTTCCATGTATATATTCAAAAGAAAATTTTGTATCAGGTTGAGAATACTGAGTACAATATTCTGCAGCGTCTATAGCGGATGATCACCTCGTTAATGATAGATTTGGAGTTGTTGTTAGAGCCTCTCTGATAACACATTCCAACCTTCACATATTCTTCACATCATTTCCTTTAGAATTACAAACTTTGCTTCCCATATATGTACTTGTTCTGTAGCGTCCATAGCGGATGATCTCCTTGTTAATGATAGCTTTGGAGTTGTTGTTAGAACCTCATTTCCGTTAGAATTACAAACTTTGCTTCCCATATATGTACTTGGCCTCAACTTATCCACCATCATCTCTCTCTCTCTCTCTCTCTGCATGGGGAACTTCTTGCCTTTGCCTTGCTTGTTTCATGAAGCCAAGATGTCACAGAAGCCCTCGACCAAAACCAAGCGAGGGCTCAATTTG
Source organism: Musa itinerans (assembly GCA_001649415.1). Classification (NCBI taxonomy): domain Eukaryota; kingdom Viridiplantae; phylum Streptophyta; class Magnoliopsida; order Zingiberales; family Musaceae; genus Musa; species Musa itinerans. Next base: position 135,481 of record LVTN01000004.1, read on the forward strand.
CTCCTCGATGTTCCTCTAAACTGGTTGCGGAAAACGAAGCAACCTACCCAAACTTGCAGCGGAAGCAGGACCTCAACGTATCTTCCAGCATCTAAGCACATGAAGGAGAGAGAGAAGCAGGGTGTCACCAGAGTGAAGGTGGTTCTCACCAAGGAGGAGGCAACTCAGCTGCTAGCCATCTGTGCCCAAGGCGAAGAGAGGACGGTTGCCGAGGCCATAAGAAGGCTTAAAAGGTCACAGACTTCCTGGCATGGATCGAGCTGTGGTAGATGGAGACCAGCGCTTGAAGTCATCCCTGAGGAGTAAACAAAGGTAAGAACATATCCTCTCTTGCTCATGTAGGAAACCTTGGTATTCACACAACAATGTCGAGGAAATGGGATGAGAGGACTTCTTCTTCTTCTTCTTGCTATGATTTCTTTCTGTTGATGTAGTTTTACTCAATGAACCATTTGGTAGATTTTATGTACTCTCTTTCTTCTTCCAAACCTAAATGCTAAGCGTTCTTCAGAGTTCGAGTACATGCTGAGTTGAGCAACTACTCTCACTGTAACAAGGTAAGGTATCCCCTCACCTTTGCATGTGTGGTTGAAGCCCAAAAATGACTTCTGCTAAAAGGAGGCATGGAGAGGAGCTCAACAAATCTTGCGAGTATGCTTTGCTTCTTCTGGCTCTCCAAGATAGGGCCTCATGGGGCTAATGCAGCTGGCAGATATCAGCAACATCTGCTTTTAAGGGATAAAAGAAGTTATCAATCCACAAAACTTTTGCATGAAATCAGTAATTTATTTTGTAGCAAGTTATTGTTCAGTACTACTTTTCTGCTTTGGTAGTGCTTAAAGAAACAGGTTTGTATGTATCACAACCATTAACACATATATAAACTCACTTCAATACAACCACACCTCATCACACCCATGAGCTCTCACCTCTTCCTGTTCTTCCACTGCCATAAAATGCTTTCATTCTATTATGAAGATGAGGTTTTATTGTTTTTGATAGGACATGATGTGTTTTAGATGATCCTATATTGACCAAGTTGGGGTATATTCATTAATTCATACGACCTTACATTCCTCTCAGCCTATTTAATCTATAAACTGGGGTATTAAGAACAGCCGAACAGGAAAAGCCATGACAAGCAGAGGCCTTGATGAGGCTTGGATTTAATTTAAATGTGCTAGTATTTAGAGTATTTATGAATTAGGTTTTTGACACAAAAAAAAAAAAAAACTGGGTTTGATCTACTCAGTAGGGTTGCAAGTGAGTCAAAACCTATGAGCTAAGTCTCCATATCATATGTATAGGAAAAGACATTCAAGCTTGTTCTATTTAATTCAGATCCTTACTATGCATCCATGACCTGGTTCAGATTCCTTATAAAGAGGTCAGAAGGTGAGAACAAGAAGAATCCGTGAAGAGCAGTAACAATCAATTCTTGATTTAAAGGAAAAACTATAGATTAAAAAAAGAATAATTATCAACATCTTAGGTAAATCCAAAACAATTCATGTCGTCACCCACGTTGAGCAAGTGGAACCACCGCAATTGGTGGCTTTGGAAATAAACAGTATAAGACTGCACCTATGCAAGTACAAATAACACTGCGACCAACTATGCCGACAGGGCAGGAGGAGATGTGGAACAACTCGTTCCACGCAGAAGAATACTAATGAATTAACGATAGAATTATTATTAAAAACCCTACCTGCTCTCACTATCTTCATTGTTTATTAGCCTACAATATCATTCCATGCTACAGCGTTTGACTCGTGTCTTCTTCTGAAGTGTTTATGATTCCTCGTTTTAAATTTTAGCCAGAGGTTTTGTCTTCTCTTCCTTCGACATCAAAGTCAAAAACGAGTTTTGTTTTCTCTAACGTGTTACTATCCCAAGTCTGATTGATAGTTATACTAACATGATGAAATAGAATTTACTTAAAACAAAAGCAGGAGGCCATCAAATACCTTATGAACAAGTTTGATTCTTATATAGTTGTGTATAGAACAGCTAATAAAAGAGTAGACAATATTGATTCCTTCAGCAGATATGAACAGGGTTCTCAATTAATGGTCAGGTGGAGCCAGATTTAGTGCTCTATACAATAACAATATGCACATTAGTTTCTATTATTAATATAACTAGATATTCAGTTAAATATGATAAAAACCGGATACAATGATGCATGAGGATGCTCCAGCAACATGATGAAGCAGTGTTAATAATCTAGTCAAAAGATCAAACTGATCAAAATTCCAATTAGTTGACAAATATTAAGCTCGATCCACTATATACTGATACTCTTCAAAAAAAATAAAATTCCGAGGATAAGTTCTAATCTCTCTTGCATGATGTGCTAACTTGTCCAGATATGATATGGAAGTACTAGAACAATTTTAGTGAGAAAATTGTTTCTTGTTTTCAGGAAAACATGTCTTGCAATAAAAACCAAACAGTGATATGTAGAATTAATAGAGGTTAGAAATGACAACGGGATTGGAGTCCTAAATGACATGCTGCATCAAGTACTAGTAACAATGAAAACGAGCATAATTCTAGTTCAAGTTGACAGCAGGAAAGAGATAACGGCACCAACCTCAACCCTCCTCGTTATTTCTCAGCTTCATCTTTGAGGAATGTAGTTGAATTTTTTTCTCTGTCTTTTGATATCAGCATTTTATGTAGTTGTTTCTGCAACAACGTTCTCAAATGGGAACTCGAAGCTAAATTCTTATCCAGCTTCTCCTTTTCAGCTAAAAGTTCAGACTTTCTCGCCTCTGCTGCAGCAATCTTAGCATTATTGAGATATCCATCATTTCCTTGAAGGTGTTTCAGAGATGATTTGAGCTGCAATAGCATACATTATGTAGAAAAAGTCTACATTACTGATAGGATGTATGACATATGAAACAAATACAAAACTTTAGACGTAATGCTCCTTCATTTGTTGTTCTAGCAAATAAATTAAAAATATATTTAATTCTAATTACCTACCATGATACCAAGAAAGAGAAAACATTCCAATTGTTTCGTTTGACTGCATGGCTTTGTCCTGCCATTAAGCTTTGAAGAGGACCATCAAACCAATAGGTGTTCTAACTTTGTTTACCTGGAATAAACATTACTTGGAATTGCCTTGTTTAATTGCAAATTTGATCATGAAAAGATTTGGACTACATTTTCTTCAACCAGGCATCTTTCTCAAAGAAATCTATGCATTGGACTTCCTAAGTACACAGAATGTGGCACAAAATGTGGACAGATTTAACAAAAGTTCTGAAAGGATGAGATGCAATGGTGCACATCATAAATTGGCATGAACTTTGACTACCTGGCTATATTTGCACAAGATTTAAATGTCTTGCATCTGATATCAGCTTGTCGCGACTACCATGCTTATATTTTTTTGTCACTCAACTCAATGAAGGTTATCAACTTTATGGTCTAAATTTCTTTTAATATGCCATCTTGATGCTAAAAGAATCAAGGAACCCTAAATTGGCATCCCAAACTGACTAATGACAAAATAAATAACATGTATAAGAAGGTTTGATCAATGTGAAATGGACTGTTTATTATCCGGGATAGAGTACTATCATCTTAGCTTTCTATTTGGGAGGGGAAAGAAGCTGTCATAGGCCAAAGAACGGCATATGCTTTCTTCATTTAAGCACCATTCACTGATAGTGCAATCGGATTCCTAAGAAATTAACTCTGCATGTACAAAATCTGAGAAATGGAATGCTGTGAGAAGAGAAACATCCAACCAAAATTCTAGGATTAGAAACAGAGGAGCAAAAGAACCTTACTTCCGAGACCCAATCCCGCAGCTTCCGCACCTCTTCGCGAGTATCCGAAACGAACCTCCTCTGCCGCTCCTTGAACTCCTCCATCTCCGCCCTGTTCGCAGCATAAAACCCGTCCCTCTCCTTCTCCCTCTCTGCCAGCTCCTCAATCGCGCTCTTCAAGTCCCTACTCCCCGAAACCACCTCTCCATCGAAACGTACAATTCGTACAAGCATCAATCAATAAACAAGGGGTAAAGATCAGAGCATGCCTGTACTCGCGGGCGGCTGCCTGGTACCGGGCGTCGACGGCATCGATCTGGGTCCTGTTGGTGAGGATCCGGTGGGCGATTTCCGCGTTCCTCCGCTGCAAGAGAAGGCATCGCCGCTCCGCCCGCCGCAGCTCCTCGATCTTCTCGGACAGCAGATGGGACTTGGCGATCTGGATCTCCTTCTCGGCCTGGACCCATCACGATCAGAGCTAGGGTTAGGGTTGGTGGGAAAGGACGGAGAGGATGGAGAGTGGAGGAAAGAGGGGAACCCGAAGAAGGGCGAGCCTTTGGGTTCGGGTGGCTTCCATTTGCTGAAGCCTCTCTTGAAAGGTGGACGGGGCCGCCATTACCGCCGACCGCCAGCGAGCGAGAGAGGGGGAGAGAATTCGAAGTTTGGCGGGAAGACGTGGTGATCAATCCACTCCCAAACCGACATATTTTTTATTATTATTATGAAGTATGAAAAAAAAAATTATTTTTCGTTTAATTTTAACAATTTAATTTCTTCTATTAAAATAGATAATAATTTAATTTTTTTAAAAAATATATTTTTAATTTAATTTTTTTCATCTTCATCTCCATCAATTTGGAGTCTAAATTAGAATCGAAACCACCACCACCCATAATCTTAACACCACCCACTTATAATA
>LVTN01000004.1:140780-160054 GCA_001649415.1 Musa itinerans
CATACGATAGTCGGCAGAGTGTTCACCAAGAAAGAAGCGGAGGTTTAGGATCGAAGGGAAGGAGAGGTTGGAGACCAGTTGCATGGAGAGCAAGAAGATTGATATAACATGACAGCTGCGTCACCCTTACACCCTCCACACTTGCTCGTACATCTTCCGTTTCGTTATTGGATCCAAGCACACAGCTGAATTCCTCCCAGAATGCCTGCGTTCCGACCTCAAGCCCAAGCTGGTCTCCCGATGCCGCCATGCCATCAAGCTCATGCGGTTCCGAGCTCATCGGAGTCCCAACATCACCAGATTGGAGCTCTGGATTAGACTGTTGGGTTGTTGTTAGTCTCTTAGTTCTAATAGGGATCAGTTGTTCTATCCCAAACTACTCTCTCTTTATCAGATGAAATAAGAACCCAGCAATTCTGGTCAATGAATTCGCATGTTTGTTTATTGCTTCTCTCTCTCTTTCTTGCATTGTGTCATTGTCCTTAGTGATGTACAATGAACACCAGTGCTTAAGTTTTGTCCTCATCGCAAGAACTGGGAACGATAATACCATGCCTACGATCTCTGAAGATTATGTAGCATGATACACTGAACAAGCAGAAGACCTTTAATTAGTACAAACGACATCGTCGAATGCTACGAGTATCAATTACAACAATGTTGATTTGATGCTGCAAATGCTCATCCAATCTGAAAGCAAAAGCATACAAGATAAAGCCCATTGATCTTTCTTTTTTACCTGTTCAGATACACCGTGGGGAATGCTGAAGCCAAAGACTGTAGCCCTCTTCGATCTCATGTTCCTTCCATGCTTGTTTGATGCCTCAGATTTGTGCCTTCTTGTCAGAATTCATCCTCTCTTTTCTTCCATATCTGAGAATCATGGTGTGTTCAAGAATATCATCCTTCTCTCCTTGCAACTCTTTGCATCGACAGATTAAGATTGGACCAGAATTCTTCTCCATGCACTTGTCTAAGAGAGAGAGAGAGAGAGAGAGACCAATTCTCAGACAGATCGTTGGATCACCTCCTTGTTTACGTGGATGACATCAACTGATTACAAGGAGAAGAATAGTGATGCTGTGGGTGAATTGAAGAACCGCATGTCATTGATGTAAGCCTTGATACATAAATCTTTGCCATAAAATAAAGCGAGGCGATGTATTATCATGGAGGATGGAGAGTTATCATCGTAGTTATCTATTGGAAAGGAAAAGAAGCTGTCATAGGCCGAACAACGACATCTTCTTTCTTCACGTAAGCAACATTTACTGAGAGTTCAATCAGATTCCTAAGAAATTATACTCGATAGGTTAATGAATCAATTATATTATTGTTTCTGCAACAACGTTCTCAAATGGGAACTCGAAGCTAAATTCTTATCCAGCTTCTCCTTTTCAGCTAAAAGTTCAGACTTTCTCGCCTCTGCTGCAGCAATCTTAGCATTATTGAGATATCCATCATTTCCTTGAAGGTGTTTCAGAGATGATTTGAGCTGCAATAGCATACATTATGTAGAAAAAGTCTACATTACTGATAGGATGTATGACATATGAAACAAATACAAAACTTTAGACGTAATGCTCCTTCATTTGTTGTTCTAGCAAATAAATTAAAAATATATTTAATTCTAATTACCTACCATGATACCAAGAAAGAGAAAACATTCCAATTGTTTCGTTTGACTGCATGGCTTTGTCCTGCCATTAAGCTTTGAAGAGGACCATCAAACCAATAGGTGTTCTAACTTTGTTTACCTGGAATAAACATTACTTGAAATTGCCTTGTTTAATTGCAAATTTGATCATGAAAAGATTTGGACTACATTTTCTTCAACCAGGCATCTTTCTCAAAGAAATCTATGCATTGGACTTCCTAAGTACACAGAATGTGGCACAAAATGTGGACAGATTTAACAAAAGTTCTGAAAGGATGAGATGCAATGGTGCACATCATAAATTGGCATGAACTTTGACTACCTGGCTATATTTGCACAAGATTTAAATGTCTTGCATCTGATATCAGCTTGTCGCGACTACCATGCTTTTTTTTTTTTGTCACTCAACTCAATGAAGGTTATCAACTTTATGGTCTAAATTTCTTTTAATATGCCATCTTGATGCTAAAAGAATCAAGGAACCCTAAATTGGCATCCCAAACTGATTAATGACAAAAGAAATAACATGTATAAGAAGGTTTGATCAATGTGAAATGGACTGTTTATTATCCGGGATAGAGTACTATCATCTTAGCTTTCTATTTGGGAGGGGAAAGAAGCTGTCATAGGCCAAAGAACGGCATATGCTTTCTTCATTTAAGCACCATTCACTGATAGTGCAATCGGATTCCTAAGAAATTAACTCTGCATGTACAAAATCTGAGAAATGGAATGCTGTGAGAAGAGAAACATCCAACCAAAATTCTAGGATTAGAAACTGATGAGTATACCGAATCATCGATGGGAAAATTAGCTTGATAAAATCATTGCCATGTAATCATAATCCATATAGTTTTGTGCATTATCTCGTGATTCATTAATAGTTGAATGGTGTGTGTGATTATTGTCACAGGCTTGATAGACTAATTGACCTATCAGTTTGGTCTAAACCATTTATCAAAATATTTAAACTGAAGTTGATAGTAGTATACTCATTAAACTCTTATAAGTCAATCTTAATTTTACCAACTTCAGATGTAGGACAATTATACTCGACATTCAATGATGTAATAATCATAAAAAAATAACAAGTATATTTTAGAGAATTTTGAATGTTCGACCCGTTTACGTCACCGTCCATGGCCTCCACGATGTGGGCTACGTGATCAAACTGACCACCGGAGGAGCGCCGCTGCTTGCTACCTTGAGACAGTTTATAGCTGCAGCGAAGAGAACTTTCTGTAGATTCTACGATATCAAGTATATAGCAAGACATACGATAGTCGGCAGAGTGTTCACCAAGAAAGAAGCGGAGGTTTAGGATCGAAGGGAAGGAGAGGTTGGAGACCAGTTGCATGGAGAGCAAGAAGATTGATATAACATGACAGCTGCGTCACCCTTACACCCTCCACACTTGCTCGTACATCTTCCGTTTCGTTATTGGATCCAAGCACACAGCTGAATTCCTCCCAGAATGCCTGCGTTCCGACCTCAAGCCCACGCTGGTCTCCCGATGCCGCCATGCCATCAAGCTCATGCGGTTCCGAGCTCATCGGAGTCCCAACATCACCAGATTGCAGCTCTGGATTAGACTGTTGGGTTGTTGTTAGTCTCTTAGTTCTAATAGGGATCAGTTGTTCTATCCCAAACTACTCTCTCTTTATCAGATGAAATAAGAACCCAGCAATTCTGGTCAATGAACTCCATGTTTGTTTATTGCTTCTCTCTCTCTTTCTTGCATTGTGTCATTGTCCTTAGTGATGTAAAATGAACACCAGTGCTTAAGTTTTGTCCTCATCGCAAGAACTGGGAACGATAATACCATGCCTACGATCTCTGAAGATTATGTAGCATGATACACTGAACAAGCAGAAGACCTTTAATTAGTACAAACGACATCGTCGAATGCTACGAGTATCAATTACAACAATGTTGATTTGATGCTGCAAATGCTCATCCAATCTGAAAGCAAAAGCATACAAGATAAAGCCCATTGATCTTTCTTTTTTACCTGTTCAGATACACCGTGGGGAATGCTGAAGCCAAAGACTGTAGCCCTCTTCGATCTCATGTTCCTTCCATGCTTGTTTGATGCCTCAGATTTGTGCCTTCTTGTCAGAATTCATCCTCTCTTTTCTTCCATATCTGAGAATCATGGTGTGTTCAAGAATATCATCCTTCTCTCCTTGCAACTCTTTGCATCGACAGATTAAGATTGGACCAGAATTCTTCTCCATGCACTTGTCTAAGAGAGAGAGAGAGAGAGAGAGAAATTCTCAGACAGATCGTTGGATCACCTCCTTGTTTACGTGGATGACATCAACTGATTACAAGGAGAAGAATAGTGATGCTGTGGGTGAATTGAAGAACCGCATGTCATTGATGTAAGCCTTGATACATAAATCTTTGCCATAAAATAAAGCGAGGCGATGTATTATCATGGAGGATGGAGAGTTATCATCGTAGTTATCTATTGGAAAGGAAAAGAAGCTGTCATAGGCCGAACAACGACATCTTCTTTCTTCACGTAAGCAACATTTACTGAGAGTTCAATCAGATTCCTAAGAAATTATACTCGATAGGTTAATGAATCAATTATATTTTCACACTGAATTAAAGCAACCCTTCCTTCCTTTTCCCCATCAAATGCTGCAAACTTGAGGTGCTTCGAACATGGAGTTCCAATCATATCATGTCACGTTGGAAACGAAAGAGATAAGCTGGTGCAAGTTGTTCACTTATTCACCTGTCAAGTTTTGTGCATTATCTCGTGATTCATTCATGGTTGAATGGTGTGTGTGATTATTATCACGACTCTCAGGCCTGATGGGCTAATTGACATATCAATTTTGTTTGGTCTAAACTATTAATTAACATATTTAAGCTGAAATCTAATATTACATTCATCAAACTCTTATAAGTTAATCTTAATTTTGCCAACTTCGTAAAACAATTATACTCGACATTCAATAATGTAATAGTCATAAAAAAAATAACAAGTATATTTTAGAGAATTTTTTATTTGTTGTTATGTGACTTTGATATTTCTTTATATTTTTTATTAATTTAATCAGAGACTTTTTTTTATATATTTGGAACAAATCTACTTCTTCACATCTTTGTCTAAGATGGAACTCAGAATTGGACATGATTAATTTATATAATAATGATAATTAAACTACTCAAATTGGATCGATTAATTGGTATAATTCTGATAATTAATCAATAGCGAATCAATTATACTGTAATAAGAAATAGTTCAACGACCTTAACGAGCTCGGTGCTACTGATACTCCTGATTTAGTGGAATTGATGGTGGCCCCAACCCTTCATTTGTTGTTATGTGACTTTGATATTTCTTTATATTTTTTTATTAATTTAATCAGAGATATATTATCGGGTACGATATATATATATATATATATATATTTGGAACAAATCTACTTCTTCACATCTTTGTCTAAGATGGAACTCAGAATTGGACATGATTAATTTATACAATAATGATAATTAAACTACTCAAATTGGATCGATTAATTGGTATAATTCTGATAATTAATCAATAGCGAATCAATTATATTGTAATAAGAAATAGTTCAACGACCTTAACGAGCTCCGTCCTACTAACACTCCTGATTTAGTGGAATTGATGGTGGCCCCAACCCTAGCGGGAAGAGGTGGACCCCACCACGTCCAATCGTCGGCCCACCGGACGCGTGGAGGGACGGCCACCGTCAGTTGTACATCAAGTGGCGGCGGAATCTGGCGGCAGAAATGGACGAAAACGTTACTTTCAGATACCCCTTTGCAATGAACAAAATTTACCTTTGTGCCACTTTGCCACCAGCTAGGAAGCATCATCAGGTAGCTTTTCCGTAAATTCCTTGGATCTCAAGGTTACATTAGTTGAGTGGAATAAGGTATTGGATAATATATATGTGTGGAGAGGGGATGATTGAAGGTGATTGGGGAGCGTCCTCGATTTGGGTGCGACACGGTGCGTTGAATCGAAGCAGCATGGTGGAGATTACCGGGACTGGCGTCGCGGCGGGGAGGGGGACGCGGCCGTGGCGGCTTGCCGACGAGATGCACCCTCCCGGCGTCGGATGCCGGGCGGTGGCGACTGAGCACGTGAGGGCGTTCCACCGCCACGAGCCCGAAGAGAATCAGTGCAGCTCCGCCGTCGTCAGGCACATCAGAGCCCCCGTCCACCTCGTAAGATCCCTCTTCTCTTGGTTTCTCTCTATGACTCGTCTTTGGTGTGCTCAACTCTGCAAAAAGACAGTCTTTTTCTTCCTTGTAAATGATCGAATCTTCTAGTTTCCAAGAGTCGGATGCAGTATTTGTTCCAGGTCTTGCTTGTTTGTGTGGGATTCGGAGAGTTTCTTCCACACTAAACCTAATCGACGAGGTAATCAACCCGTATTGCCTCAAAAAATTGATGTTGGGGTGTTGGATAAACGAATCATGTTGCATGTTAGCCCAAAAAAAGGAGGAAAATACAGCTGTAGATTGATTGGCCTCCCTCTCTCTCTCTCTCATTTTGTTGTTGACAGGGGTTTGATGGTAAAGGTTTTATCTTTAGTTAACGAAGAGAGAGAGCTGTACCATAAACTTTAATTCTTTGAGTTATTGTTTCTTGCTTTTATGTTGATAGGTGTGGTCTCTGGTGAGGAAATTTGATGAACCACAGAAGTACAAGCCCTTTGTAAGCAGGTGTATTGCGCAGGGGGATCTCGGGGTTGGGAGGTTGAGGGAGGTGAATGTAAAGTCCGGGCTCCCTGCCACCACCAGTACTGAAAGGTTGGAGCATCTCGACGATACTGAGCACATTCTCAGCTTTAAGATCGTCGGAGGGGACCACAGGCTTAAGGTCTGTCGATATTCTCACTGTCGTTCATCCCTGGTTCCTTGCTGACTGCATCTTGTTACATTCTGTTCTTGTTATGGCATACTCTAGTCTGCTAAAAATAAGAGTGTCCTCTAACTAACACACATGATGATCATTAATTTGCAGCCAGATTTGAGCTTAATCGAGAGAATTTTATGTAGCTTGTCGATGATGTAGCAATCAGACATCTGTTTGCTTCTCGATGAGCACCATGGGAAAGTATCATGACTGTCATGCATCTGGATAAGCTTTTGTGCTTGATGATATATAATATCATGACTTTGCTTAATTCTTGCAATGATGGATTAGCATAGAGTTGTCTTTCTGAGGAGCATGTATTTTCAGGAAAAGTTGCTGTTCCCAAATGAGGAAGCACGGATCTTTACTGACCTTTTGACTCAGTCAGGGAAGGGGCATGTGATCTTAGACTGCTGAAATATTTATTCTTGAATTATTAATGTATTTATTTTGATGTATGCCCCATATTAGCTTAATTTCTTCCTTAGTTTTGACTTTGGTGCTAACGTTGTCATGTAGTGAAGACTTTTTGGCTGTATTTTTGCATAAAGAACATATAGTAAAGACTTAAATGGCAACTTCAGTATCACCGCCTAAGCTTTACGATTGGTTTGCACTTCATCCATCTAAGAATGTGTCTTAGCTATCAACTCTGTGACGTTGCTTCGGATGAGTATTACCGGGTAGAGATCGGTTCCTTTGAGCTACTACAGAAATTGCTTAATGATAAAAACCATTCTTATTTCTTGAATTGTTAGTTTGCCGTTGATGTTTCAGACTATTGATCATCTATCTTCTTTTGTTTGATCTGGCGGTTCCGCTGGAAATGTGGTATAAACATTGAATTATACATACAAAATTCATGAATTGCTGTTGACCATTAGCTGCCTTGTTTTTTTTGTGGCTATGCAGAACTATTCATCCATCGTAACAGCCCATCCTGAGGCCATCGATGGGAAGCCTGGGACGCTGGTGATCGAATCGTTCGTAGTGGATGTGCCTGATGGGAACACCAAGGATGAGACTTGCTACTTCGTGGAGGCCTTGATAAAATGCAACCTCAAGTCACTGGCAGAAATATCTGAGCGCCTGGCTCTTCAAGACTACACAGAGCCAGTTGACCTCTGAATTGTCAGTCTGGTGGAGGTAATGGAGGTAGTCACAAGTCATGATTTAGGGCCTTGACGTTATGAAAGCTTTGCAAAAGTCTGGTTGTTTCTTATTTCTTCCCCTTCAGTAATGCATTAGTATATGTATGGTTTTAAGTGATGAAGGCAAAGCTTCAGGGCTATATCAAAAGTGGAAATATAGTTCCTAGGATTCGAGCGAATTCAACTCTTTTCTTGAGTTACCTGAGTGCTATATTCGGTCATTGTAAATATTCGACATGTTTCTTTCTATATATATCTATCTAGATAGATCGGAGACTTTTTGAGTTGGCTGCATCATATTTTTGTCTAGTGCTTGATTCTGTAGGTAGATAATCTCATTCTATCTTCCTCTGAGGTATTCTAACAAGTAGTTTGAAGTTCTTTAATATAGGTGGGATGGCACATTTGTCAGCTTGGCATTGCTGGTAGACCAAAAGGCCAGTGTTATCCACCAGCCAGTCTACAGTGGCAGCATAATGCCATGCTACATGTGACAAATCTGATGGGGACTCCTTCCTACTCCAATTTATATGGCTGGGGAAGACCACCACATGTCCTTTTTTAAGTCATCCTGACAAACTGTGGAATCAATTCAAGAAACTTCTCCATGTTTTGCATGAGCCTCTTGTGTGGGAGGCAATGAGGTCTCAGCACAAGAAATTTCAAGCTGTTTGCATGAAAGTCAAGCAGTGGTTTTGAACTTGGCAATCAAGTATTGGATAGGCCAGTAAACCAATCATATCCTGCCATGCCCCCTACATTGTGTTGATGATGGTTTGGATTCTTGCCTTTACCTAGGAAACACTCCATGAGATTGTTGATGCACCAAAGGCCATCAGTCACCCAGACATGGACAGGAGCCTTGGATAAGGTTTACTTCAAACTCTGCTTGTGGAGCAACACCCAGTATATTCATACATGGTTACTGGAAATTTATGTAACCTTCCTTTCATGTGACCTCCACCTTCTCTCAATTTAGGGGTTTGTGATTTTGCCAAAGAATTCCATAAGTTTGGGACTTTACCTTTCTCCTTATTCCAAAATCTCTAACATGCTCACTCCTTTGTACACTTCTTTCAATCTCTTGGTCTGCTTTTTGTATCACACCTTTCAATCTCTCACTGTTTAGCTTCTACTGGGGATCAAAATGAACAAAGCTTTGCACCTGAGTTGTATTAGTCAGTAAGATTGACAAATCTTAAAATGAATCATAAGTTTCATGTATGATCCTCAAATTTGGCAGATGATGAGTAGATAGATGCATAGGGACTGCTTGTTGTGGTTGTCTGTGGAAACAAATGACTGCTGAACTCCATTAGTTCATCAGAGTGTCAACTTTATCTTGGTTGTTGTTGTTGTTGTCTGATGTAGAAAATTTATCTCGTTACTACTCTTTACTATAAACTGTTTAAAAATATTTTTTTAATATTTTTTTATTTTTTTCTTGAGTCAATAAAGTTTTTAATGGTAGTACTGACTTTAACTATATATAAATATATACATATATACATGTAATTTTCAAGTTTAATTATTTATATTAAAATCAATTTTAAGGGGATAAATACTAAAATCAATAATTATTTACATAAATTTTCCAAATCACAATTGCTAGTCTATTTAAAGAGCATCAACAAATCATCATAAGAAGGGTGGGTTGGTTCGACCTGAAGGCGGAGTTGGCGTCCGCCCCTTCTCGTCCCCGCTTCTTTCCTCCTGATGGATTACGACTTCCGCTCCGACGCCGCCGCCCCGTACCCCAGGGTCGGGTCCGTCGCTCCTCAGCCAGACCGCGATGTTTCTAACCTCCATCCTTCCTCGCCTGCTCCTCCTCTCTCATCCTCCGGTAAATGGCCTTTTTCTGCCGCTCTAAAAACCCTAGTAGCATGATTCGATTGATGATGAGCTTTTGCTGATGGTCGGACATTATTGTTGTGATATTCACGCTTAATTGGTTGATTCTTCTTCGTTGTTGTGGCTGATTTCGTGTCGGATCGATTTCACTAAGAGAATAATGCTTATAATTGATTTCTTCATAGAAATTGTTTTCCCGATATGAGACGTAACTCTGATTTCAATCATCCTCTTTGAAGGACTATGAGGAAAGACGAAAGTTGTAAATTGGTATTGCCACTGATCGATCTGACGCCAATTGCAATGATAGACCGCCTGCCCGTGCGCGCATGTGTGTGTGTGCGCGCGCGCGTGCGTGTGCTTGCGTGCATGAGCGCGAGTTTATGTGTGCGCATGTGTGCATGCATATTATTCAAACAGAGGGCATTCATAAGTTCGGAAAAAAGAATTAAAAAGGAAAATTCAAAACTTGTTTGATCAGTCATTTCGGTTGAATCAAAAGTTCCCAAATTTTTATTACTGTAAAATTAAGGTAGTGATATAATCGTAAAATCTTGAGTTGATTTAGATTTCTATTATAGATTGGAAGTTTAGAATCATTTTCAGTGACGAGTGGTTTATATGAGAGAGAGAGAGAGAGAGAGAGAGAGGTTATTCATGGGTGTGTAAGAGAGGGGTTAATATATGATTCACTAGACTATTTCATGAAGAGTTCTATTTTTTATTAAAAAAATATTTACTTAGGTAGTAAATTCCAAGGATCATATCTTCTTGATGAGTACCAATCTGGTAGCTCACTAATTGGATTGATAGAATTCAATTATGTCCTTAACCGGCTCCGTTGGACACCATGTCACAAGGTTTTGCACTAATAAGTGCGCCTGAAAACTACTTGAAAGGAGATCAACGGAGTGGTTGAAGAACAAGACAGATTTCGTTCATCCACCTCAGCAGGGTGACCAAATGTGCTACTTTTGCTTCTTATTTAGAATTAAAAATTCACATCCATTGTCAGATAATCGGCATCATCTCACTGCAAGAGATGAATAGCAACTATCAGAAAAAGAAAAATATGTGTTTAGAATGTATATCCATCATCATAAAATGATATTCCTTTGTTCCACTTATTCTATTATTTCCTTTTTGTTTCTGGATGCTAATAGCATGTGCTTTCTTATAATTGGCTGTCACAGTGTTTCTACTGATCCAAAATCTTATACACATCGAAGCTACTGTTACCAATTAGATTATCCATATCTCTAACTTCAATTTTTTACACACCTGGAATTGTTTCTGCCATCATTTCTGTTCTCTTGGAACATTAAAGATCGTTGACAACAGATTTTACATCATTAAGAGTTTTTAATCTTTTGGCTTCAGGACTCAGTTGCAAAGCCAGAATATCAGCACCAGTGAGTAGTTAAGTGTTTTGTGTACGTGTGTGCGTTTTCTTTTCGGGAGGGTTTTCTGCATCATTAATTTTGCTTATACTGAGGTCGCTTTGTCAAAATGAATAAAATATTTGCCAACCTGCACAAATGTTGAGATCAATTGTAGTTTTTTTTTTAACGAAAACTGAGCTTTATTTAAGGAACTGGGACTGTATCAGTCCCCAAACAGAATTCTCCTCCGAGGCTGTATGAGAACAAAAATGCCCTGCCCGAATGGCAAGGTTGTGGGCTGCAAAATTCTCCTCCCCGTGTACATGTTCAAAGCACAAAACATTTAACCTCTCAGCCATCTGAAGTATATTATTACAATTTACAAATATTTTTCAAATGCTATGGAGGGGGCTTAGATTTGCTTTTGCTACAAATCATCACAGCTTCTAGACACTCAGATTTTATGGTGATATTAATGAAGCTTATCTGGGAAGCTTTCTTAAGTACATCCCATAGAGCCCAGCACTATGCCTGAGAGGTCTTGAAGCCTGGTGCACGTTGCTGCCCTCTAGAATGATAGTGCCCTGTGAATCAGCAATGCAAAAATCAGTACCTGCATAAACATCAGGATTAGTGAACAGAAAATAGTAAGAGAGATCCCTGTTCGGCTCAAGCAGTGAGGGGGCTGAGGAAGATCAATTGTAGTCGAATCTGTAATTTTTGAACAGCAGAGAAATCAAACAAGTAAATGAAATTATTTGATTAAAAGTAATTATGTAACCATATTAGTTTAGTAAATGGACCTATTTGATTTCTCAGTTATCATGTTGTAATTACATTATCAAGCCACCAAATTTAGTTTTGTATTCAAGCAACACACATCGGAGGTGGACAAAAATTAAAATTGACTGATGGGTCTACTATTGTCAACCTAAGCATTTTGAGTCAGTGGTTCAGACTCAATGAAGTTAATATATCAATTATCCCATCAGGCCGAGTAATGACAATTGATTTCAAAACCGACCTAGTATTATAAGTTGAAGTTCTTTCATATAAATTTCCTGTGTTGTTTTTCATTGATTAAAAATTTCACATCATTGCATTTTTCTACAAGTATTTGTATCTCTGATTAACAACCGACTTTACGGGCTCAATTAGCACCACAAATGCCAGAGGTTTCTCAAAGCAAGTTCCAATTTGATGTTGGGTTTGAGAGACAAATACTAGCTGAGGCTGAGAAAGCGAGTCAGAATTGGTGCAGAATTACATTGGAAAACCAGCCTTCAAAGTCTGCATCTGCATCATCTTCCTCCTCTTCAATGGTACAATAAGAACTTTGTTTGATGCTAAATATTATTTAGCTTGGGATCTTAGGAATATCATTAAAATTGGTTATAAAAGTATTTTTTAACATGATCTCATCATGTTGCCGATATTTGCTTACACCTCCATGTTTATTTATGAATTTTTATTCTGAGCATTGCCTTTTGTGGATATCATAATAAGAACCTGATAAGTGGAGCAATGGATGTGTTGTGATATATCTTGACCACTAGCATATTGATTATTATCCCTAGAACATTGGTTTCGTTATGATTGCCTTATTTAGCTCTTTTTCTGTGATGAAGGTTAAAAATATTGTACCCAAACCTTAATGTGGTTGGATCCCTTGTTGAACTGTTTTACCTTTTGTACCCATCCATTAATTAGTATTATTTTAGTCAACTTCTTAACCCACATTATATTTAACAAAGAGATCGAATTACTCATTTATTTGTGTAATTTTTTGAGGCATCAGCAGGGGATCCAATATAGATATCTATGTTGCCTCAGGGCTTGGACCTGAAGCTGTTTCACTTGCTGTATTGAATCGTGGAGACAATCCAGTGAAGGTATGTCAATACAGTCTCCTTTACAATGTCTCTTCTCCAAAGTCAAACTGGAAATTGAGGAAGATTTTGTTTACATGGGCAAACTAGTTTCTCACATCGAAATTCTATCATAATCTCCCATGCCCTATTTATTGTTCTTCATTGTGTCTGTGTTTCTTGTCCTTGCTGCATTTCTCTCAAATCTGTTCTAGTGGTTGAGTACATAATCATCAGAGTGGTACATTGTGCAATTAAACCTAAACGTAGGAACTAAATACAGCAGATGGGTAGCTAGAGCTGACATTGGTAAGGTGTTTTACATGTTATGTTCAGGATGCATATATAAACTGAAATCATATTCTTCTTTATCCTTTTCAGGTGAGTGATTTTGTAAAAGGATATAGTATTCGCCATGAGATGGGATTCTCCTTAAAAAAAAAAAAATGTGTCAGAGGCACTGGCTATATACACTAATGATACTGACAAGGCTGTGGCACACTTTCTTAACGCCTCTCAGTGATACACGATATAGTCGAGATCATAATTCTCCTACTCATATCATGCAGAAAGCACAAATTTGCACTTGCTGTATATTATAACCATGAATCTTAGTTCTGGTCGACGTTCTGTTGTTCAATTGTGGTGTTGGTGTTGAGCTTTTAGGCTTTCGACTTGTGGATTATTTCCGATAACGTTGGTACATTTGATTATGAATTCAATTTAGCTAGGTTGGCAGTGATTGATTCGGCAACCAGTGACAGATATAGATTTGATCTCTTCGCCTATGCCACCATCGGATATGTTTGTCCAACATGGAGATGTAGACAGCCGATTTGCCTCATTCGTCATGCTCTGCTTGGTGATGCTGTGGAGGAGGTAATGGTTATTGAACTTCAAGGTGATTTAATGCACTAATACAGTCTGATTTTAGTTTTCGTTGCTTTCTTTTCAGGGAGCGGTGAGATTTCTTGTTGATGTGGAAGCATGACAACCAACAGAGAAATGTAGTAGCTTCAGAGAGAAGCTCTTCTGTTGCATCACCTGCCCCATAGTGCTTTTGTCAGACCACCTGTTGAAGGATTCGGATCTCCAGACAAGGAACGTGGATCGTGAAGATAAATCTTTCAGGTACAGAAGCCAATTACGATGACTAAGAACACAATTTTTCATTGTCAATTGGTAAACATTTCATCATTTAGAACCGAACTCTCAAGATCATTTATATTCAGTAAGGAAATAAAGAAACTTTTGTACACACTTGTGGATCTTATTCTATTGGTAAACTGACCTCAGGGTTCTCTATTTTGCAGGGACATGTATGTAATTTGCCAAAAGGAATAAAATCTACCAATTTCGAGGAAGCTACGAGCATCGAGATCGGACTCAGAGCAGCCTATATCAAAGCCCAATCATAAATCAGAGTGCAACAGTAATATAGGCATTCAATACATGATCATATTAATAGTCTTATTCATGGGGAAGCCACGATGAGGTTGACAAGGTTGGCTTGGACGTGGAGTGCGCAACATGGTCCGTTCCCCCCCTTCTCTCTCCCTCTCTTTCTCAGGCTTTTTGCGTTGAAATGACTATTGGCAGAGGCGTCACGGAGAATCTGAAATGATCCAAAAGCGTAGAGATCAAAGCAGGAAAAGAACTGCTGCTTTTCTCAACGAGTCTTCCCCGCCATTGATGGTCTGATGTGATCTTAAGAACACCACCTCGTCCTTTCCCTGTGAAGGCTAGTGCATAGCTGCGCCCTCAACCCTGTAAGTTCTCGTCCCCTTCGTTCTTCATCATGCACGCAACCTTTGGCTAAACCGGAGGATGATTGACGGGTGATCGGACCGGGTGAGGGTTTGGCCGTGGCCGGAGTGCGAAGCGGTCCGGGGAAATAGGAGCTCAGACTTGGTTTTCCGAGCTGTGTGACCTTTGGACGCAACAGTGAGAAGGCTGTTGATCTGTGTCAGGTCTGTTTCCTGCCGGATTCTAACTAGTGTATTACCACGAGATATATATATATATATATATATATAGGTGATTGTTCGAAAAAATATTTTTCTTTTTGAGTATTTTCGGATGATAACTTTTTTAAAATTTTAAAACTATCATCTCTTATTTTAAAAATTTTAAAAATACCCCCAAAATTATTCATAATGTTTTTCCATCCAAATTCAAAAAAAAAAATCGTCAACTTAGATTATTTTTATCCATAAATATTGTCTATATTGTCTTTTTGTTTCAAAAATACTGGGACATTAAAAATGCTACATGATGTTTTTAAAATAAATATTATAAAGTATTTTATGTATAAAATCAATCCACAAAATACTAAACAATTGATGTAAAAAATAGTGGATTTAAGCGGAAAAAATGACAATTTTTTAAGGAATATTTTTAAAATATTAGAAATAAGGGGTGATGGTTTAATTTTTTTTTTTTAAATACCATTCAGAAAAAAAAATCCAAAAGATTATATATATATATGGTTAAGATACAAACAAAATTCGAAATCACCCTAATTTAATCCATGATTCAGGCCCAAAAATATCATTAAAGTTCATATAGAGTTTAGTATAATACGTACGAGGTGTAGCCAATTAGTTGAACAAAGTTACTTGGATGATCATCAATTCGAGACACTAATTCTTTTCTACTCAAATTTTTTATAGTTAATATTATATACGTTCAGATATTATTTGTCATGATTAGATCCAAGAACTGACTCCTTAAATTAATGAATCTGAACAAATGATTTACTGATATCAATTATCAATAGAGAACTTATACAGATAAATTAAGATCAAGTTTCTTTTATTTGGTTTTTGATTTTAGTGTCAAGTTCATACAAGTAAAAATATACACTAATGATACTGACAAGGCTGTGGCACACTTTCTTAACGCCTCTCAGTGATACACGATATAGTCGAGATCATAATTCTCCTACTCATATCATGCAGAAAGCACAAATTTGCACTTGCTGTATATTATAACCATGAATCTTAGTTCTGGTCGACGTTCTGTTGTTCAATTGTGGTGTTGGTGTTGAGCTTTTAGGCTTTCGACTTGTGGATTATTTCCGATAACGTTGGTACATTTGATTATGAATTCAATTTAGCTAGGTTGGCAGTGATTGATTCGGCAACCAGTGACAGATATAGATTTGATCTCTTCGCCTATGCCACCATCGGATATGTTTGTCCAACATGGAGATGTAGACAGCCGATTTGCCTCATTCGTCATGCTCTGCTTGGTGATGCTGTGGAGGAGGTAATGGTTATTGAACTTCAAGGTGATTTAATGCACTAATACAGTCTGATTTTAGTTTTCGTTGCTTTCTTTTCAGGGAGCGGTGAGATTTCTTGTTGATGTGGAAGCATGACAACCAACAGAGAAATGTAGTAGCTTCAGAGAGAAGCTCTTCTGTTGCATCACCTGCCCCATAGTGCTTTTGTCAGACCACCTGTTGAAGGATTCGGATCTCCAGACAAGGAACGTGGATCGTGAAGATAAATCTTTCAGGTACAGAAGCCAATTACGATGACTAAGAACACAATTTTTCATTGTCAATTGGTAAACATTTCATCATTTAGAACCGAACTCTCAAGATCATTTATATTCAGTAAGGAAATAAAGAAACTTTTGTACACACTTGTGGATCTTATTCTATTGGTAAACTGACCTCAGGGTTCTCTATTTTGCAGGGACATGTATGTAATTTGCCAAAAGGAATAAAATCTACCAATTTCGAGGAAGCTACGAGCATCGAGATCGGACTCAGAGCAGCCTATATCAAAGCCCAATCATAAATCAGAGTGCAACAGTAATATAGGCATTCAATACATGATCATATTAATAGTCTTATTCATGGGGAAGCCACGATGAGGTTGACAAGGTTGGCTTGGACGTGGAGTGCGCAACATGGTCCGTTCCCCCCCTTCTCTCTCCCTCTCTTTCTCAGGCTTTTTGCGTTGAAATGACTATTGGCAGAGGCGTCACGGAGAATCTGAAATGATCCAAAAGCGTAGAGATCAAAGCAGGAAAAGAACTGCTGCTTTTCTCAACGAGTCTTCCCCGCCATTGATGGTCTGATGTGATCTTAAGAACACCACCTCGTCCTTTCCCTGTGAAGGCTAGTGCATAGCTGCGCCCTCAACCCTGTAAGTTCTCGTCCCCTTCGTTCTTCATCATGCACGCAACCTTTGGCTAAACCGGAGGATGATTGACGGGTGATCGGACCGGGTGAGGGTTTGGCCGTGGCCGGAGTGCGAAGCGGTACGTGGAAATAGGAGCTCAGACTTGGTTTTCCGAGCTGTGTGACCTTTGGACGCAACAGTGAGAAGGCTGTTGATCTGTGTCAGGTCTGTTTCCTGCCGGATTCTAACTAGTGTATTACCACGAGATATATATATATATATATATATATAGGTGATTGTTCGAAAAAATATTTTTCTTTTTGAGTATTTTCGGATGATAACTTTTTTAAAATTTTAAAACTATCATCTCTTATTTTAAAAATTTTAAAAATACCCCCAAAATTATTCATAATGTTTTTCCATCCAAATTCAAAAAAAAAAATCGTCAACTTAGATTATTTTTATCCATAAATATTGTCTATATTGTCTTTTTGTTTCAAAAATACTGGGACATTAAAAATGCTACATGATGTTTTTAAAATAAATATTATAAAGTATTTTATGTATAAAATCAATCCACAAAATACTAAACAATTGATGTAAAAAATAGTGGATTTAAGCGGAAAAAATGACAATTTTTTAAGGAATATTTTTAAAATATTAGAAATAAGGGGTGATGGTTTAATTTTTTTTTTTTAAATACCATTCAGAAAAAAAAATCCAAAAGATTATATATATATATGGTTAAGATACAAACAAAATTCGAAATCACCCTAATTTAATCCATGATTCAGGCCCAAAAATATCATTAAAGTTCATATAGAGTTTAGTATAATACGTACGAGGTGTAGCCAATTAGTTGAACAAAGTTACTTGGATGATCATCAATTCGAGACACTAATTCTTTTCTACTCAAATTTTTTATAGTTAATATTATATACGTTCAGATATTATTTGTCATGATTAGATCCAAGAACTGACTCCTTAAATTAATGAAGATCAAGTTTCTTTTATTTGGTTTTTGATTTTAGTGTCAAGTTCATACAAGTAAAATAAATATAAAAAAAATGTCTGACTGATAAATTGAACAGAGTTAATTGAATATGATAAGATCAAATTTGATCATCGAAAGTGTATTCCATTTGGTTGGTTTAATATTTCAATTAAAATTAATAAGAGATAATAGAGACCGTATATAAATATTAATCGATGCTATTTAAATCTGTATACGAAGCGGAAGACCTCTTTTTCTTGGGCTTTATAGCCTCTAAAAGCTGTCAGGAAGATCTCTCATGATGAATTATTATCGAGGGGAATAGTAGCATTTAAGATCGTATGATAAGACGATGGGTGATCTATTTATTTAGGTCACAGCAAGATTAGGCCGAAAGAAGTGGATGATACAGCGTCAAAAGTGTTGCCATGTCATTGATAGGAAATATTCCCTGTGCCACCCCGTAGCATTACCGCTCCGCATCCGTGTTGTTGGATGCATCGGTGGATTTAGTAGGGATCTGACACCCCAGAGTGGAAGAGAAGGTAGACAACTATTAAACCTGTGACGACGAGCACAGGAGGAACCGATGCTCCCAGCCAACTGTGGCAGACAGGTGGAATCAAAGTGAGCTGCGAACTCGGAAGACGACTGATCCTCTCATGCTCGTCCACGTTAATCTTTTTCAGTAAAATCCAGTAGCATCACCTGAACCAACGTGGAACAGTTTCGCCACTTGTCTCGATTTGTCTCTTCGTCGGTCCTTTCCCCGATCGACAGTGCCGGCACCGATAGAAATGGATTTCACCGGTCGCCTGCACTTCATCCTCATTCAATTATCAGCTCAATTATTTTCTATTAAATAATATTATATGTGGATACAACAAAACATATAGTAGTCACTATGGAATGCCATATCTAAATGAATTGAATTAGATTCTTATTATTATTTGAGGGAGCATTTTCTTTCTTTCTTTCTTTCTTTTGATTCACTATTCTCATATGATTTGAGATTTTGATTCGATTCTAAGTTCCAAACAGAAATGAACTATATGAAATGAATCCAAAGTTGGATCATTCTCCCTCTCGGAATTGCAGTGAGAACTTGTAGTAGAACTAAAAGAAATGTTAACAAACCCTAAGCCAGTCGAGCATTGTGTATTTTATGGTGCTATTTTATTGCCTGAATGTGATGTCAACCAAATTCTTAGCTATTTAAAGAGCTCCCCCATGTCTTGCAACTCGACACATCGCACGGTGGAGCAATGTGAGCTGCTGGAAAAAGGTCTCTCGTCTCGTGTCCCTGTCTCCACCCTTCTCCTCCCG
>LVTN01000004.1:162686-174236 GCA_001649415.1 Musa itinerans
CCCCCCTTCCCACCCCTTTACTGGTCTTGCAACTTGCAGCTTTCCTCACCGACAGTGGATGTGGCCCTGCACTTCCATCCTCTTTAGGTTCCCATGTCTTCTTCTCTCGTGAAGTCGGTTCCCTCCCTGGGTTCTGTGGATGGCGTGGCGTGGTTGCCATGGGATCCGCAAAGAGAGCTTCCTTCAGTCCACTCTTGGGTGGCCATGGGATGGTGATTAGCTGCCGACTCATTCATCCACATGCCCGGTAAAAGGGACGATGGCTTTGCCGGGCACATGAGTGAATGATGCGGGAGGTGAGTCGGATCCCATGCTGCCTTTGCTTGGACTGAAGGGAGCTCCCTTCTCTACTACTCCCTTTCGTTTGTTGGTTATCCATCGGTTGACTTGCTGTGTTTGATGTTACTCGATCTCTCTCAGGAGAAGGTTTGGTGTAAGTTGATGATCTATTTATCGGTGGATCTTTTGATAGACAGCCACACCTTTTGTAGATGTATTTTTATTAGGATGTTCACAATCCAAACGAAGATAGACTTTGTGTGTATATAAATTCCTCTGCTAGTAAAGGCATACAAAAAACATGTCTATGTATATATATATACACAAGATGAAAGTTTTAGGAAGCATTTTTATAGTTTAGGGTTCCAAGTATTTTCTGAAACCAAACAGTTCGATTGCCATAGACCTAAAAGGACTTTGGTTTCCTTCACAAACAATGACTATTTCAGCTCTGGGAATACAAGTAGCGAGTGATGAGTTCATCCAATCGTTCCAGTATAGTTCAGGGATTCATATTTCCATTGTTGAAATTGTGTTTGACATCAATATGGAGCTCGATGCGGTCCTTGTGTTCTGTGGCAACCATCGACTATATTGTGATTCACATACAGTCCTTTTTCATGCAGGCTATCTTCTTTCTCTCTCTCTCTCTCTCTCTCTCTCTCTCTCTCTCTATGGTGCATGTAAAAAACCCTAGGACCACCAGCTTAATTGGAACACAAGGATCATTTGAGCTTTCTCTTTATTGCTTCGAGTTCTTGTAGCTCTGCCATGAGAGTTGTGTGTTCTTCGATGCAGATTCAGTCCATGAGTTATCTTCAAACAAAAAAATTATAATTATTATGCACTAATGGTTTTGTTCCTTGATAAACCTCAGATAAGAATGAATATATATTATATATATATGTGCATAATATATATGAATCATTCTTGTTGGGAGTTTTAGCTTTTCTTGCAAGAAATAAAGACAAGCGCACACCATCTGCATGTGAATTTTGTGTTCTTAGCCTTTAAAATTGCGAGGATGTATTCTACTTTGTAGTTGTCTAACTCACACTCCTAAATTATTTCTGTAGATATTCCTGCTTTGTTGTCTCTATTCCCAAGTTTCATGGATTGTCATGTCCGTCTGCGTGTTTGATTGTCCACATTTTTGGATGAAGGTAAATAAATGGTTAGAGCACTTGCTCTATTAAGCTTCACATATAATGAATGCATTATGCTGGCTGTATACTCCTTTGTAATGAATGGTTTATCGAGCAATGTCGAACGCCCTTTGATGAATGCATTTGGTCAGTAATTCTTCCTTGTTTCTGTTTGTGAAGTGCTTCTTCGATCCTCCACTTCAATCGATCACTCCTATGCAGAAAGAAGGAACTCTTGTGCTTGCTTGTCGAATGATGTCTTTGTGGTACGACCACTTTTCACCCGAGTTTGCTCTCGAGTCTACTCCTTGATATAGTGTAAGATTTCTGGTTCCTTGTATCTATTTATTACACCTTGTATCTAGTGTTAGATTTCCCAATTCGTTCGTACCACAGACAAATCATGACATGTTAGTTTCAGTTCCAAGATCTTAGTAGCTGCAGTTGTTTTTGATGCTGTTCTTCCAAATGTCATCTGGTGTTTGCTATTCCTGATACTGAGACGTGACAAATCAAGCACCAGATGACTGACTAGTTCTGCCGATCAACACTAGTTAGTTCTCGAAGAGAAGCTGCTTCGATTGGATCTCCGAGTTCCAGTGCGTACGTACGTTGTTTGTTTGTTGGCCTTGAAGACTTCTCCTCGACGTTGTTGAAGCACGCCATGCATCAGTCATCGTCTTCTCCGGAGCAGCAGGCAGATAGATGATGAAACCCTAACCCTAAGTGATAAAGCTGGCGCACTCGCGGGCTTCCCTTTCCCGATGCCGTGGGAGGTGGATGGCAATAAAAAAGAGAGATCACGAAGCCTCAAATCTTCCCAGTCTCGCATTGGAAACGGATGTCTGGTTTCATGCTTCGGCCTCCCCGGTGGAGCACTTGGAGTTCCAAGCAACGTGGGGTGCATGAAAGCCACTTTGGCCCGTTCTGCGAAGCCACCTCTCCACCTTTCCCAAGGCAAAAGCTGGGCGACACTTTATCACACTGGACTGCACTCGCGCCCAGTAGTTGTTTCCTTTGTAACCATCCAGAGAGAGAGAGAGAGAGAGAGAGAGAGAGAGGGATTATTATTAGGAGGTGGAAGATTGTTTTGCTGAAGTAAAATGTAAGATAAAAGTTCAGAATCCTATAATTGTTTGGGATTTTTTACTTACTTTAATATTCATTTGGTATTATCATTCCTGTGAATATATTATGTGATCATCCAAAATAATTTTTATTAGATTTTAAAAATTAAATATAATATGTTCTATCTCTTAAGTTGGGATAACAAAAAAAAAAGGTAAAAAAAATTAATCAATATATTTTAGATGATTAAAGTCTTATTATTATTATTGTTGTTGTATGTTTTATTTCAATTATCGTATAATAATCGGTTATTTATTTTAATCCTTGGATAATAGATTTCTACTCTGTCGTTTGCACGTAACGAAGCAGAGTCTGTACTTTAGTTTTTCTTATTGGGAAACGTAATCGGACAACAACAACAAAAGTGGCACAAAAGAGTTGCTTTCACCGACACAGATTATTAGGGTTTGTACTTTTGGAGTAGTGAGATGTGTGATTCCTGTTGGGATAAAGATAGATAGATAGAGATATATATATATATATATATCCTCCATGGATGCACGCTTTCATATGATTT
The DNA here is from genome assembly GCA_001649415.1 of Musa itinerans. NCBI lineage: Eukaryota > Viridiplantae > Streptophyta > Magnoliopsida > Zingiberales > Musaceae > Musa > Musa itinerans. Next base: position 165,756 of record LVTN01000004.1, read on the forward strand.
CTTGCTCCGTTGTGATTCGTGCCATCACCAATTATGTTTTCTTCTTCTTTTTCCATTTTATTATTCTTTGAGAATTTTTTTTTTTTGGATTTCTATATTGGAAGAATTGTAATCTTTAATTCTAATATTAATGCTGAATTTGTTCCATTTCTAAAAGCTCAAAACATTATTTTGATTACATGAGTAGATAGATCATCTAATGCCGAGTTCTAAATTGAGCAGCCTGAAAGAAAAATAATCAACAGTAAACTATTCGAGTTCTCAAATCTAAATGGCTTGATTTCTAGCCATATTTTTTATCAAAAAAATTTCTTGACATAAATCTTGCACACTTTATTTACCTAATAACAAAGACATGAAAAGATGAATGCTAAACTTTTGTTCCAACAAGAAGCACAAATTCAAATTTTATCCACAATCGAACTCATGCACTGTTCCATATGTTCAGAAATAGTTTACATGTGCATAAATAGTTTCTCACAGTAAAGTTTTTCCACGTCTGATTACAGCTTTTGTAGTTAAAAGAAAAAGCTGTTCATTGCAGGTGAGCCTCAAATAGTTCTAAAGCATGTTGGCATCAGAGACTTCAAAATTTTCTGGAAATATTTTCGAGAGATACTCCTGAAAATGATTCGAGTACGCTTTGGGATTTAATCCCGAGACCGACGGAGAGTCTGCGTGCAGAGACTTTATGACATGTTCCATGTGCTTAAGCATGCTGTAAGGTTGAAGGATATCGATTACCCCCAAGAAGAGGAACACATTGTTGAGTTGATTTTTTCCCGTGGCATGAGTTGGTGGTGCCAAATTGCTTTCCTTTTTCCGAGAGCCAACCGCCCGGGCTGCCATCCTGACACCAAGTATACCTTCGGTTCTGCAACCAAAGATCAGTTTCTGCATTACAACGCCATTTGATCGATACGGCGGCACAGCATCGATCCAAACTCTGGTGGAGCATATGTTGTACGATGCACAAAGAAGAAATAAACTAGAAGATAATCGACAATCTATATTGGTTCTAACCGGAGAACCTATCGATGTGTTCCCACTAACTGCAAGAATGAGAGAAAGGTATTTTACTCTGTAGGAGAGGATGAGAATGAGTCGCCATCTGATGGAAAATTTTGATCTGCATGGCTGTGCTCTGATTCAGCTCCATCTGAACTCTTGTCGCAATCGTCAGCGCCTGCACAGAATATGCACTGGACTTCTTAGTAATAATTCCCCCAGTCAAAATACCAACGCCAATATTATTTTGCATGACATGGAAATTTGTAAAGAAATGTAACCTTTTTAGGTTGCCAGGTACCCAAAAAAAAAAAAACTGATTTAGTAAAAAATTCTAGGTCCTAAACATTCCTATTATTATTTTACCAATATAGTTTCATTTCCTCATTGCATTTTTTTCATCCATTATTTCCTCGATATCCAACATTCATATTCTTTGGTGCATTTGAAAATAAGTCCTCTATACTTTTAACTCATACATAGATTGAACTAAAAAATATATAAATCCTTCAATTTAATTAAACTACATGTAAGGTTCTCTTTTCTAACATGGATTTGAACCTGAGATCTATCGACCACGTAAAAACGCACCAACCACTAAAATTTCTCAACAAAGACATATCGGTTGAACTTATTCTTACAAGGACTTGGTGCCTAAAGAGAAAGTTCTATTTTAGATATGATCCTAATCTAGGCCATGGTTGACTTGAATCTAGAGGCAACAACACCCGATCCGACATAACTGGATAGGGCCTCTGTTCAATTTCCTGCCCATCGTTTGGTTTTGGATCCTGTGCTGCATGGTTGGTACCTGAACTCAACCAGACCTGATATCATCACGATATGCATGTGAATTTAACCTTAATGACAATGCATGTCTTTAAGAAAAAAGACATCCAAGACCTCCCACATTGGACTATGATATCTGGTCATATCAAGAGGACTGAGGCACCTAGAGATTACCATGCTATCGAAGCCTGTTCCCCAAGTTAAATAGAATGGGTGCAAGTGTCTTTTTTTTTTTATTATTGAAAGACAACTTGCAACATGTTTTTACCTGCTGAATTTGCCGAAGAGTGGTGAACCTGAAGAATAGCCTCAAAAGGTGCAGGACAAATATGCATTCCGAGAAGGAGAGAGTAGTGCATGATGCCTGCTTCTTCCAAAAAATTGCAGTCATGCTTTAATTGCCTGCAACAAGGAAATTGAAGAATAAGCAAACTAAGAAACATCACGTAGAGCAGAATGGTGATTGACTATAGCACAATAAGTGTTCTAGTTGTGGGCTATCGAAATGCCTGCTTGATGACATTGCACCAAATCATAACAAGACTTAAACAGATACAATCCAATGATCAACCTGATAATCATAAAAGGGCTCAGACCTATATGCTAAAAGCTCACATGAGTGGCATTCTCATCACTGTCTGACCCAAGGTAACAAACATGACAATAACATAAGAAATGGATAGATATATTGTAAAAGTTAATTAAATTTTCCTAACTACACAGAATTATAATATGTTTCTTTCTGAATCACTAGCATCTGTCAGTGGAAGAAATACAATTAACCACATAAAGTCCAATTTATCATGAAATTGAAGATTTTAAGCTATCTAGAGGATTAACAGAGATGATTTGGTCAACAAAAGATATCTTTCAAGCCACAGAAACATAGAAACTCACGTCAGAAGTTTATGCCGAAGAGATGTATGTAAATGGAAAGTCATATTAAGATCTTCCTCATCACCCGTTTTGTGCACATGGTGGCTATTCGGTGAATCTCTGAGAACAAAATGCTTGTGAATCTTTAAATCTGACTGAAGAATATTTCCGATTACCACAAAGCGAACCTGTTAAGAGCAACATGTCACATGATTAACTTAGATCTACTATTTAACAACCACTAAATATATAAAGCATAGAAACGATATCCTAATATAGCATTAGTGTAAAAAGAAAAAAGAATATAACCCTTTGAATATAGATAGATAAAGCTTTAGTATTTGCACAAAAGACTTCAATAATACAACAAAGATTTCTGACTGTACCGCCTAGTTCACTCTAAGGAGAAGGTTTTGATTTGTTGCATCTTGCCCTCAATAGGATTGAGAAGCTCTACAGTGGCGAATTAAAAAAAAAGTTCTACATCAAAAATTGTCTAACAATATATTTTCAATGTTTACGTGAAACACTGGATGTACTGCCACACTTGTCCTTTCTCATATTCAAACTACTGAGTCGGCTTTTCAATAAGATGATTAGGTATATATAGTATGACAAGGCTCCACAAGACAATCTGGTCAACTAATTGGTACATATAATTGATAAAACATCAACAAACAGAACTAGAGAAAAATGTCCACAGTTTTCAACTTTGCTCACTTCCACCAATCCCTGACACCTCTTCCCTATTACTATTTTAACTTCTGCTGAATGCTTGTTACAGTAAGTACTTGGACCATTAAACTTTTATATTAGATAACCACACGTAATTTCACACTTGCATAACACTTCAACAAAATCATGATAGTAATTTAGCCAAAGGGAAAAGATGTAAATTTAAGATCTCTTTAAGATCTTAAATATATTAACCCAAAAAATTGTATCGCATGTTACTGTTTTAAATTTAAGATCTCTTTGCTCTTTCTCTGCCTCTATTGTGACCTTCAATTTTTTATATTGTCTCACTTTATAGTCACAGGTTACATGTCTCTTTAGAGATGTGCAAATTGCCTTAGATGAATTTTCCGATTTAATCAATATCTCTTATTGGTAATCACGCTATCTCAAACTTGCAATGGTTTGTTTCTTTAGCATTTTTTCTAATAAGCAACAGATGCCCGTTTCAACATCCTTGTACATGAAATAGAGACCTTTTTTTTCCAAATTGCATGACACTTTGGCCTACAAAAATACAACTAGGCTTACAATTGTCTCATAAATCCTTTTCCTAGTCTAGGGGTACATGATAATCAAACAGCATCCTAGATTTCCCTATCATGACAATTTTAAATTTGCTGCTTGTATATTTGATATAGATCGAAAACATTAAAATTCTAGATCCCCTTTATCAACAATGTCAAAACTACTACTGAGAGACAACTTACAATAAGGGAGATCTCGCTGAGATATAGAGTTTCTTGCCGATGCTGAGGTCAGAGTGAAAGAATAAGCTGAGGCTGGTCAATTACAATAAGAGATTACTTTTTTATGTTGACTATTGATAATGGCATGGCAATGATTTGTTAGCTACTAACAAAATGGATGCATGCCCTTTCTTTCTTTTTATTCTTATCCTCTTTTTTATACAGGCATGCCTGTCTCATCTTGATGGTGTTCCAAAGAATAATGACATGAACAGGCTGTCTGCCAATCAGTGAGGGAGAAATGCTGCCAACAAGGAAAATCTTGCCTATGAGAGCCCTGTAATTTGCATGGGTAAGATCAGAAGAGACAATAGAATGGATAGTTGTAAAAATATTCCTTATTGCTATCTTCTTCATCCTCATATAATAGTCCATCTTAAGGTGAATTCAAAGAAAGATTGGTGGTTTAGGAATAGCAAGCCGTAAGTTGCAGGTAAAGTCTAATTGTCAAACGTTTAACTCGTTGATTTTATATGGAGGGCCCATATGTAACAAATTCAAATGTAATTCTCAGGATATAAATAAGTCTTTCCTGTCATTGCTGATATACTTGTCAGCAACAACTAAAACAAGTGGTTTCTTTTACAATTTTCAGTAATAGGTGCAATCAAGCCCCAAAAATCTGATTTGCAGTTTTTCAGGCTATATGAGAAATTAGAAATCAACTCTATCCAACTTATTTAAACAGGATCAAATTTTATGTAAAAAAAACCATAGGACTTTATAAAGACTTTTCCTACCTTTAACGACTGATTTGCAGTTTTAAACATTTGATGAATTCATACGAAAAATAAGCAAACACTCTTATCATCATATGAGACCAGAAGTTAACTCAGATATATCACGTTCTACCTTTTTTCCACCTTGTGGCTGAACAACATGAAGCCCATAGAATTTTGTAAGTAGAGTGTCATTGTACTTCTTCACATGGTGATAATATTTTGGCAGTAATTCTAAAAGGACCTGCAAGAATTATTATATAAACATCATATCTGCAGCTGCAATATATTTTTTGATGTACGAAATGAACCTTGCATTAAGGCTAATCATTATGTTAACAAGAAACACATTGATAAAAAGGCCCTCTAGAAGTGCCAGATAGCAGGAATCGTGTAGATAATTAACAGCTATTATGTAATGGTAAATATGATCAAGTGCAACATAACAAAAAATAAATGCATCTTGTTCTTCTCCCCAGGTTTACTAGTACCTAATCACGTTTTAATAATGTTCTCTACTCAGGTTTACTAGTACAAAAATAAATAGTTAAATACATTTATATTTTTTCTTCTCTCCATCTACTCATATCATATACCATAGATTTCACATGAGTACAACACAATTTACAGCTAGTTGAGTGGCTGAGTCAACTCCTTGTCATAGTTGTCACAAGATATCTATCATGAAGTTACATATCTTTTATTTTAATCATTACATCATCTAAGCTGTTTTGAAAGGTTATTTCAATGTTTTAATAGCAAAAATAGCAATGTTCAACTATTCCAGCAAACATGACACGGTCAAATGATCAGGAAAAATCAAATAAAGCAACCAATATGAGCCGAGAAAAGGAACTGAACCATAAAGGAGACTGAAAGTACCATAAAGGAGACCATGAAAGTACCTTCATGTGAGATTTGCTTATGATCTTTAAGGCAAACCTATTATCACTGGATAAATGGAGAGAAGAAACTTTTTTTTTGTTCGAAAGGTGCCTTAAGGTTTCATGACCACGTATCACATCGATGTATCCATTAATATCAATATCCTCAAACTCTTGAAGTTTCCTACAAAAAGTTCAAAAAGAGTATGTACAACAGTAAATTCAGTGGAGACAAAACAGCCCAGTGAACTAAATGGTAAAAGGTGCTGTCAACATTATGCAATATCCTAAGATGACAAAGAATGTTTCTTAGAATCATGGCTAGCCAAGAAAATATCATCAATAGTACAATCTCTCTTTAAATTTGCAGATACAAATGGCAAGTATAGACTAATGAAAAACGATGGTGAAAGTCGTATTCTGCAATTAACATGTCATAACCTCTTATATTTAACAAGTTCACATTAAAAAGGAGATAAGATGTATTTTGTGCCTACTCTTTTATTCTTTAAAATCTTATAAACCAATGATAAACACAGGACATCCTTGAATGCACTTTGTCAATATCTGATTGCAATTTGTTGCAAAGAAAGAAGTCATTGATATCTAATATTTGTTTAATCAGAACAGAAGATTAGCATGCCCTCTTCAGAAAAAAGGTTTTGGCAAGAGTCACTGTGAACCTGAAAACAGCAGTACTGTAATCTGTCCACTCAAACTCAGTTTGTGTGCCTTTAGAATCAATAGAGCAGCGTAGCAAAAAAGTCGAAGTGGAATTAAAATCATGAAAAGAAGGTTCCTGCTCCGACAGCACCAGATTTTGCTCCATGTTTTCCTATACGCCAAACAACATATAATTAATGACCTGTGCACTGCAAAGACAAGATTTCACAAGATTCAAATTTTATTAGGAAAAATAAACAGGGAAATTGAGAATTAAATCATATGGCTGGAAAGGTTCAGCTTGCACATGGAGTAGTAATATCGTGCAAGCATATAGAGGAAACCTTGACTTAAACTGATAACAGCTTTCCAACTCGCTAGTTGCTTTGTGAATAATCAGTTCCAGTTAAGTTATATATCACTTGTAACATAAAATTCAAGAGTGTTTACATTCCATGATTGCTGGCTGCACAGTTACCATTGGAAGAGAACATCTAAATTTCAGAAATTGCAAACAGAAACTTGCTATTCTACTGTATATCCCAATTTGAAAGCCAAAGGTCATATGACAAAAATTATAACTAAGAGAAAATTGAGTGGTATAGCGTGTACGTAACCTCTTCCCTAAAACTATAGAAGAGAAATTAAATGAAACTTTTTGGTCTGTGTTTGATCCACTATCTCTCTATTTTAGTTAATAATATAAAAACCACAAATATAAACTAACACCATATGAACAAAATGAAGTAAAGCAACATCGAAATTCGGCATAAAACCATTCCTGTGAAGTTGGTTATATATGCTTGATGCAATTCATCTTAAATGCATTTGTACAAATCCTTGTCTTGCAGGAAAACAGAGGGGGGGGCGGGATAGTTAGACATTTAATTGTGCAGACAAGATGCCATAACTCCATTTTTATGGTTTACTTCTACGGGAATCATGTTAATTAACAGCCTATAAAGTGGCAAAAAGGCTATGAGAAGATTTCTATCTTTCTACAGACTACTTTTCATCATATTTGGAAGGTTCTTTGTCCCAGTATCCTCACACTACAAGACAAATGTGCATAAGCATACGAATGACTTGTGAAGAAGACAATACTGTGTCATGCTCGATACATCAGATTTGTTGATTTGTCAATAGTAACTTGCACTTCATCTGAACTGGCATCTGTCCCTATTACCCACCAAACCACCAACCGACTAGAATAAGCTATTTCAGATCAGAGCAGCTACCTATAAGCATCAGAAAGATTATAAAGCCATGGCGACATTTTTTTTTAAGACCTGTTTAAGTTGTGCATACCGAGTTCATCTATGATTTAGCTGCAAGAAGTTGGAAACAGTAATCAAGAAGGAAAAAGGTAGAACTGTTTGGTAATTGCCAAAATGTAAACCTAACATTGGAAAGAAATTGGCAAACCTACCAATATAAAAACGAAAAAAAAACAAATAATAAATCAACAGCGAGTCAGCAGCTATAAAACACCAAAACTTCGCCTTGTCTTCGATTTGGCAACAGTTGAAAGTCTTTCAGGTCGAGACCGCTCCCGTCGAATCCAAGGACCTGCAGCACCTCTGATGCAAAGGAGGCATCATTTTTCGGAAATCAATAATGCTACTGGACCAATTCCAAGCCCGCGGCAACGGGATGATCGAGGGCACGGAACCAAAGGGGCGAGCAGAAGAAACCGGAAGGGAAGGGGAGACAAGGGTCAGGAACGTACCGAGGGAGGCGTTATCGGGGAGCGGGAGCGGAGGCAGGAGGCGTGGAGTGGTGGGAGTAAATGTGGAGGTTGGATGTTCTAAATAGGGGGAGAAGGAGTCGAGATCGGAGCAGCCGGCGAGGGGAGGGCTGGGAACAGCGTGGAATCGATGCGTCATCGTTGGCGGAAGGGAATGGAGGGCCGACCCAACGCCCATTTCGTTGCTTGACGAGGAAGGAGGCGGGGAGGGCAAACAACGGTTAAAATAGTTACAGCAGTTTCCGGCTGTTTTAATTTTGGCATAGGATATATATATATATATATATATATATATATAAAACAGAGGTTTT
>LVTN01000004.1:174684-185347 GCA_001649415.1 Musa itinerans
TATATATATATATATATATATATATAAATTAGTAAAAATAGTCATAAAATTGAAAGTATAAATATTTAACAAGATTGTGCTATTTTTAAATTTAATAAAATCAATAAAATCTCATTAATAACAGTGTAATTAAATAACATAATTTTTCATTAAAAAAAAATGATGAAAACGAAATTTGAGCCTGAAATTTAGGCTGATTTATCACTACTATATAGGCTAATCAGTATATTCAAAAAAATAATTTTATCCAAACATATTATACACTACTTATGAATATTAAAGAGTTGTTCTATTGAAGATCAATATGATGATATGATTGATGAAAGTAAAAGAATAATATATATATTTAACTTAATTTGCTCTAAAATGAGTGTGACTACTCATTTTATGTTTTAAATGGGTGCTTTAAAATAAGGTACCAAATATATTATAATTAAGTAAAACATTTCTCAAAGCTTCACACATCCATCTCTAGCATAATCATAAAAGCACGCATTATAATCAAACTAAAAAACTCATTATTCATAATCGACTCGACGTATAAAATCAAATTAGCTTAGAAATAACGAATATATCAAGTGTGCATACTACATACATCAGTATAATATTTAATGAGAATATCCTCTTAATAAGGAACTTAATTTTTTATAATTGTTAATTATCATAGAACAAATGCTAGAAGCGAAGAATTTTTTGGGTCAAACTTTGCATGATTCATCAAAACAAAGTAAGTTGCTACTATTATTGTACCAATTATCCAAATTAAGAATGGACGATCGAACCCAATTTAATCCTAATCAAGTCACGTCATGAATTTGGAGGAAGCTTCATTTAGTAGACATCTTCTATGATCGACTTCTTAAGTCAACTATTTATATCACACTTTTATTCCAAATTGAGATCAACTCGACAAAAATCGATGCTAACACTTTCCAATTATGGCCAACACTAATAGCATATGATATCACACAGACATATATGACATCTTTTCTTTGCGTAGCTGCAAAGTATTCCTATCTTCTAGAGGTGGAAGAAGGCATGCCAAAACAACAAAATTCCTTCCTATAATTAGTCAACAATTCCACATTATTACTAAACAATATGATCATTATAACATGACCATCATAATAAAACGTATTTTCATACATCATGATGAATTATTTATTAATTGTAAGTTTAAATTATTTCAATTGCCATTCAACTCTTAACATTTAATACACTCATAGCATGTTAAATTATTTTATTTGAATTAAAAATATATCAAAGTATAAAAATAACTAAGAGCTTTAGCTATTAATTTTTTGTCATGTGTTTGTAACAGTGGCACATACTATAATATAACATCCTAAAAGTGACTGTTTCATGATAACGGAAGAATATAACGATTTGGAGGTGCATTCCGTTATATGAACACCAATTTTACGTTCCTTAAAGCGTTATCATAATATATCACGATTCGAAGGCGCTCGTAACACCTGACTATAACAGTTTCAAGGGGAAAGGGGGTGTGTAAAGGCATGTATTATACGTCGGGAAGGAGTGGGGTTATTTAGGGCTCCAAAGACGACTCTTTGCTCTATCTCGGTCGGGAGAGGCGGGAAGTTTGCTCTAATTCGACCCAACCCTTCCTCTGGAGTCCCTCCTCTGACCTTGCAAGAGTCCGATAGGGTTTCGTTGTCCCCGGATTGAAGCGATTGCGAGCTCTCGATCCTCTTCTTCCTTCTTCTTTCGCAATAGATCGTTCGGTCGACGGCCGGAATTAGGGTTCGGGAGGGGTTTTGGGAGGATGCCGATGAACGCGGCGGTGCTGGATGATATCATACGGCGACTTCTGGAGACCAAAGGCGGGCGGGCGGTCAAGAATGCGCAGGTGACGGACCCGGAGATCCGGCAGCTCTGCGTCGCGTCGAAGGAGGTCTTTGCAAGCCAGCCCATTCTGCTGGAGCTCGAGGCCCCCATCAAAATCTGCGGTAAAGTGGCAAAACAAGATTTGATTTTTTATTGTGGTTTCGAATCCTTTGCCTTTTCTTCTGTCATCGGAGGCACGATGTGTTCTTTTGCCTATTCTGCTTTCTTACGCGTTCGAACTGGAGCGTCTTTTCGTTTTCGGTTTGATATCCGCTGAGACCAAGATTGATTGGTCCTGATAACGGAAATCTTAGTAGGAATACCGATGCCACGACTGTCATCCTCGCTTAATGTGTAGTTGAAATGGCTTGTTCTTGTTATCTTTGCCATGCGGCCCGCTCCTACTTGTTTTATTCTTTATGGCGCCGAAGAAAGACTTCTGGTCAGATTTCTTATATCTTTCATTTGACACATGTCGTTGATATCTGTATGGTGTCTGGAACTTCGGCGTGCTGGTCAAGTCACTGGCTAATAGTTTGATAATCTTGGAGTTCTAATCTTGCTATAACTAGGTCATAATGGTTGCCACATGTCTTCATACCTGCCATAAACATGAAGTCTCTAAGCTAATATGTGTGTAGTTTTCTCTTTTTCTATTGCTGCGTTGTCATGCTAGCAAAGTATGACATCGGTTCTTATCTAGGTACCTACTGCTACTCTCTAAGCAGTTCCTGTAAGATATCGTTTTTAACAATATAAATAAATTGTTTTCTCTTTGCATATATGTTCAAACTTTGGAGCAACCAAGCCATAACAAATTGCTTCTCTTTTTTTTTGCATTAGCTATGAATTGGGGTCCAAGTTAAAGCTGATAATTAATAATGCATGATTTTCTAGGTATTACACAATCGTGTTTCGATATTATATATTGTTCTCAGTTTGAGATTAAAGGGCTGTCGCTATGTGGTCTCTATAATGCAATGAATGTAACAGATTCCAAAGTCCAGGTTTTTAGAAAATGATACTGGTACCGATACTAATCACCACTTGATAGTTGCCAAAGGTGTTAACCTTTTTGAATCAATCAAGTTTAAATACCTTTTATAATCTATTTAGGGGCTTTGGATAGGGTTAACAATAAACAAAAAGCCAACTGAACCATATCCTCTTTTCCCCCTCATTGTTCTGTGATCTTGGCTATAGAGTTCTCTTTCCTTTCTTAGTTTGTTTGGCCTCTGGTTCTCCTAATTGAGGTTCTTGTCTGGTATCATGTAATCTAAAGAAGATGAGCCTAAGGGATCTTATGTAGCATAATACAGTTGAGATTCTCTTGATGTCTTTTTGTGTGATGACCTTAATTTATTTTTAAAATTGAATTAGTCCAAACAAGTCTTTATTGGTCTCTTTGGCAGAGAGGTCAGTACGTAATCATCCATGTTAAAATGAAAGGTTTGATATGCGGGGGCATTCTGTCCGATGGTTGTGAAATGTTAGAAGTTTATCATCAGAAGTCGGAGCACAAATCATTTTGAACTCAAAACGATAAGATGATTTGGTTGATGAGCTGCTGATACAGCAGTGGCTATTGTGTGTTGAGGATTGTAAGCATTATATTAACAGCCTTCCTTTTCATATATAATGGAGAAAATTTTGTCTACTTGCAATAATTATGTGGTGGCTAAACATTTAATTAGACTGTAGAGTGGATTTGATTCCAAGCAATCATTTGATAGATCCATTGTAGTATTATGTTGCTTAGTTACTCTACTGAAAACTGTGGTGCTAAAGCTTGTTTGTATATTAGTGTGTCCTTAATGATGTAAAAAAGCTGATGTCTGCTCGATTTTTGTGCCTTGTCGGAGATTAATTGGGATTCTTTGTCCTTGCTTTTTTTGTAGTGTTTATTGGTGCTATTTTCATAAGAATATGTAATTGGGACAAATGCTATTTCACAAGAAGTTGCAGCCTCATACTGATCTGTTCTCTACTTGTCTAGTGCTTGTGTTGTTACTCTCCTAGAGAATTGATAGTTGCCTGATAAGGATGCGGAACACAAATTTTTGTTTGTATTGTACCAATTCAGAACTCCATCTCAACATACTAACTTTGGTGACTGCAGGAGATATTCATGGCCAATATGCTGATCTTCTTCGTCTTTTTGAATATGGTGGATACCCACCACAGGCAAATTATTTGTTCCTTGGGGACTATGTTGATCGTGGTAAGCAGAGCATAGAAACCATATGTCTACTCCTTGCATACAAGATTAAGTACCCAGAGAACTTCTTCCTGTTAAGGGGTAATCATGAGTGTGCTTCTATTAATCGTATATATGGATTCTATGATGAGTGCAAGAGGAGATATAATGTTCGTTTGTGGAAAGTTTTTACGGACTGTTTTAACTGCCTTCCGGTTGCTGCACTTGTTGATGACAAGATACTGTGTATGCATGGGGGTTTATCTCCTGAACTAAAGAGCTTGGACCAGATCCGAAATATTGCTCGTCCAGTGGATATTCCAGACCAAGGTCTCCTTTGTGACTTGCTATGGTCAGACCCTGACAAAGATATTGAGGGTTGGGGAGAAAACGATAGAGGTGTCTCTTATACTTTTGGGCCTGACAAGGTGGCTGAGTTTCTTCAGAGGCATGATCTAGATCTCATCTGTCGTGCCCACCAGGTTAGCTTTGGTACACTGAAACTTCATTTAGGTTGCTATTCATTTTGCCTAGCTGTTGAAACAAACACAAACAGCATATTGGAAAAGGATAGACTTTTGTTATGCTTTTGCTCAATTTAGTATCTCCAGAAATTTGATTCCGATGTAGTATTGCTAACATCGAAGCAGATGAATCATAGGACAGTGATCTTCAGTAACTGTCCGCTTGCTGGAAACTTTATTGAATGAAAAAAAATTAATCCAACTGTAATGCATATGGTTAATATATTTTGGCAGGTTGTGGAAGATGGCTATGAATTCTTTGCAAAGCGCCAACTGGTGACAATATTCTCTGCCCCAAACTATTGTGGGGAATTTGATAATGCTGGTGCTATGATGAGTGTAGATGACACTCTGACCTGTTCGTTTCAGATACTTAAACCAGCTGATAAGAAAAAGGGATTTGGGAATATGTTAAAACCAGGAACACCTCCCAGGAAGGTAATAAATTAGAGAACATATTGGCATTTCACCAGTCATGGCTGCATACTATATTATGGATGATCATTCTGCGAAAATATGATATTTTGATGATCGACTTCTTAAGTCAACTATTTATATCACACTTTTATTCCAAATTGAGATCAACTCGACAAAAATCGATGCTAACACTTTCCAATTATGGCCAACACTAATAGCATATGATATCACACAGACATATATGACATCTTTTCTTTGCGTAGCTGCAAAGTATTCCTATCTTCTAGAGGTGGAAGAAGGCATGCCAAAACAACAAAATTCCTTCCTATAATTAGTCAACAATTCCACATTATTACTAAACAATATGATCATTATAACATGACCATCATAATAAAACGTATTTTCATACATCATGATGAATTATTTATTAATTGTAAGTTTAAATTATTTCAATTGCCATTCAACTCTTAACATTTAATACACTCATAGCATGTTAAATTATTTTATTTGAATTAAAAATATATCAAAGTATAAAAATAACTAAGAGCTTTAGCTATTAATTTTTTGTCATGTGTTTGTAACAGTGGCACATACTATAATATAACATCCTAAAAGTGACTGTTTCATGATAACGGAAGAATATAACGATTTGGAGGTGCATTCCGTTATATGAACACCAATTTTACGTTCCTTAAAGCGTTATCATAATATATCACGATTCGAAGGCGCTCGTAACACCTGACTATAACAGTTTCAAGGGGAAAGGGGGTGTGTAAAGGCATGTATTATACGTCGGGAAGGAGTGGGGTTATTTAGGGCTCCAAAGACGACTCTTTGCTCTATCTCGGTCGGGAGAGGCGGGAAGTTTGCTCTAATTCGACCCAACCCTTCCTCTGGAGTCCCTCCTCTGACCTTGCAAGAGTCCGATAGGGTTTCGTTGTCCCCGGATTGAAGCGATTGCGAGCTCTCGATCCTCTTCTTCCTTCTTCTTTCGCAATAGATCGTTCGGTCGACGGCGGGAATTAGGGTTCGGGAGGGGTTTTGGGAGGATGCCGATGAACGCGGCGGTGCTGGATGATATCATACGGCGACTTCTGGAGACCAAAGGCGGGCGGGCGGTCAAGAATGCGCAGGTGACGGACCCGGAGATCCGGCAGCTCTGCGTCGCGTCGAAGGAGGTCTTTGCAAGCCAGCCCATTCTGCTGGAGCTCGAGGCCCCCATCAAAATCTGCGGTAAAGTGGCAAAACAAGATTTGATTTTTTATTGTGGTTTCGAATCCTTTGCCTTTTCTTCTGTCATCGGAGGCACGATGTGTTCTTTTGCCTATTCTGCTTTCTTACGCGTTCGAACTGGAGCGTCTTTTCGTTTTCGGTTTGATATCCGCTGAGACCAAGATTGATTGGTCCTGATAACCGAAATCTTAGTAGGAATACCGATGCCATGACTGTCATCCTTGCTTAATGTGTAGTTGAAATGGCTTGTTCTTGTTATCTTTGCCATGCGGCCCGCTCCTACTTGTTTTATTCTTTATGGCGCCGAAGAAAGACTTCTGGTCAGATTTCTTATATCTTTCATTTGACACATGTCGTTGATATCTGTATGGTGTCTGGAACTTCGGCGTGCTGGTCAAGTCACTGGCTAATAGTTTGATAATCTTGGAGTTCTAATCTTGCTATAACTAGGTCATAATGGTTGCCACATGTCTTCATACCTGCCATAAACATGAAGTCTCTAAGCTAATATGTGTGTAGTTTTCTCTTTTTCTATTGCTGCGTTGACATGCTAGCAAAGTATGACATCGGTTCTTATCTAGGTACCTACTGCTACTCTCTAAGCAGTTCCTGTAAGATATCGTTTTTAACAATATAAATAAATTGTTTTCTCTTTGCATATATGTTCAAACTTTGGAGCAACCAAGCCATAACAAATTGCTTCTCTTTTTTTTTTGCATTCGCTATGAATTGGGGTCCAAGTTAAAGCTGATAATTAATAATGCATGATTTTCTAGGTATTACACAATCGTGTTTTGATATTATATATTGTTCTCAGTTTGAGATTAAAGGGCTGTCGCTATGTGGTCTCTATAATGCAATGAATGTAACAGATTCCAAAGTCCAGGTTTTTAGAAAATGATACTGGTACCGATACTAATCACCACTTGATAGTTGCCAAAGGTGTTAACCCTTTTGAATCAATCAAGTTTAAATACCTTTTATAATCTATTTAGGGGCTTTGGATAGGGTTAACAATAAACAAAAAGCCAACTGAACCATATCCTCTTTTCCCCCTCATTGTTCTGTGATCTTGGCTATAGAGTTCTCTTTCCTTTCTTAGTTTGTTTGGCCTCTGGTTCTCCTAATTGAGGTTCTTGTCTGGTATCATGTAATCTAAAGAAGATGAGCCTAAGGGATCTTATGTAGCATAATACAGTTGAGATTCTCTTGATGTCTTTTTGTGTGATGACCTTAATTTATTTTTAAAATTGAATTAGTCCAAACAAGTCTTTATTGGTCTCTTTGGCAGAGAGGTCAGTACGTAATCATCCATGTTAAAATGAAAGGTTTGATATGCGGGGGCATTCTGTCCGATGGTTGTGAAATGTTAGAAGTTTATCATCAGAAGTCGGAGCACAAATCATTTTGAACTCAAAACGATAAGATGATTTGGTTGATGAGCTGCTGATACAGCAGTGGCTATTGTGTGTTGAGGATTGTAAGCATTATATTAACAGCCTTCCTTTTCATATATAATGGAGAAAATTTTGTCTACTTGCAATAATTATGTGGTGGCTAAACATTTAATTAGACTGTAGAGTGGATTTGATTCCAAGCAATCATTTGATAGATCCATTGTAGTATTATGTTGCTTAGTTACTCTACTGAAAACTGTGGTGCTAAAGCTTGTTTGTATATTAGTGTGTCCTTAATGATGTAAAAAAGCTGATGTCTGCTCGATTTTTGTGCCTTGTCGGAGATTAATTGGGATTCTTTGTCCTTGCTTTTTTTGTAGTGTTTATTGGTGCTATTTTCATAAGAATATGTAATTGGGACAAATGCTATTTCACAAGAAGTTGCAGCCTCATACTGATCTGTTCTCTACTTGTCTAGTGCTTGTGTTGTTACTCTCCTAGATAATTGATAGTTGCCTGATAAGGATGCAGAACACAAATTTTTGTTTGTATTGTACCAATTCAGAACTCCATCTCAACATACTAACTTTGGTGACTGCAGGAGATATTCATGGCCAATATGCTGATCTTCTTCGTCTTTTTGAATATGGTGGATACCCACCACAGGCAAATTATTTGTTCCTTGGGGACTATGTTGATCGTGGTAAGCAGAGCATAGAAACCATATGCCTACTCCTTGCTTACAAGATTAAGTACCCAGAGAACTTCTTCCTGTTAAGGGGTAATCATGAGTGTGCTTCTATTAATCGTATATATGGATTCTATGATGAGTGCAAGAGGAGATATAATGTTCGTTTGTGGAAAGTTTTTACGGACTGTTTTAACTGCCTTCCGGTTGCTGCACTTGTTGATGACAAGATACTGTGTATGCATGGGGGTTTATCTCCTGAACTAAAGAGCTTGGACCAGATCCGAAATATTGCTCGTCCAGTGGATATTCCAGACCAAGGTCTCCTTTGTGACTTGCTATGGTCAGACCCTGACAAAGATATTGAGGGTTGGGGAGAAAACGATAGAGGTGTCTCTTATACTTTTGGGCCTGACAAGGTGGCTGAGTTTCTTCAGAGGCATGATCTAGATCTCATCTGTCGTGCCCACCAGGTTAGCTTTGGTACACTGAAACTTCATTTAGGTTGCTATTCATTTTGCCTAGCTGTTGAAACAAACACAAACAGCATATTGGAAAAGGATAGACTTTTGTTATGCTTTTGCTCAATTTAGTATCTCCAGAAATTTGATTCCGATGTAGTATTGCTAACATCGAAGCAGATGAATCATAGGACAGTGATCTTCAGTAACTGTCCGCTTGCTGGAAACTTTATTGAATGAAAAAAAATTAATCCAACTGTAATGCATATGGTTAATATATTTTGGCAGGTTGTGGAAGATGGCTATGAATTCTTTGCAAAGCGCCAACTGGTGACAATATTCTCTGCCCCAAACTATTGTGGGGAATTTGATAATGCTGGTGCTATGATGAGTGTAGATGACACTCTGACCTGTTCGTTTCAGATACTTAAACCCGCTGATAAGAAAAAGGGATTTGGGAATATGTTAAAACCAGGAACACCTCCCAGGAAGGTAATAAATTAGAGAACATATTGGCATTTCACCAGTCATGGCTGCATACTATATTATGGATGATCATTCTGCGAAAATATGATATTTTGTTTTAATCATGTTTTTTCAGATATTGCTCAATAATTATTGGGATTTTTCTCTTTCATTTCTTTCTTCATCTGTAGAATTGTAGATAATGGATTCCCACTGGTCATAAAATCCATATCATTCATGCATAAAAATTGTCACCAGTTAAGTGGCTTTTACCAAAGATGATAATGGCATGTTATTTTCATGCATCGAACGAACTCTCTTTAGAGATCTTTATATGTTCTCGCGTCCCACGTACAAATGAAGAGTGGGACCCGCCTCCATCCAGTCTGCTTCTATGGCAGGTTGATGAGAGGGGAAAGCCGAACGGGTATTCGAGTCTGGTGAGTAAACACCAAGTTTGATTTATGGCTTACTTAACCTCAAGCAGACTTCGCGGTCGACACCCGAGACGCACGTTTGTCTCCCGCATCTCGATGAAGAGTGGGACCCACCTGTAGTCTGCTTCTAAGGCAGGTATATGAGACTGGTAACGTAGAACGGGTCTCCGTAAAGAAATACTCATCCTTTATTATGGGCCCGACTCGGCCCAACCAATGCGCTTTGAGCCTCTTCGTTGGGCTCCACAGGCTTGGTTTGACCCGATATCCCTGTATGAAATCCCGAAGCGAATGGCATTCCGGCGGTCTCTCGCTTCGCGGCTAGGGTTTTACCGAGAGCAGCAGCTCCGATGGTAAACGCCTCCGCCTCTTCTCCTCTTCCTCTTCTGTCCGTCGTCGCCTCTCGATCCCTAGATGTATAACCAGAATGAATCCCTGTTTCTTGGTTGCAGGGGAAGGGAACCGGCAGCTTCGGGAAGCGGAGGAACAAGACCCATACGCTCTGCGTCCGCTGCGGCCGCCGCAGCTTCTATTTTTCAAATCATCTGATGGGTTGGGTGTTTTGAGTTCTTAACGTTTTGGATTTTTGTTTTTAAGTTTTAAGGTGGATGTATGCAAGCTGACATAATGGTTTGCAGTGAATGGATGTGTTTGGTAACCTGAATATGAAGCATATAAATCAGCAAATCTGCATAGTCCTCTGATCATCATCTAGGTTGGTTGAAGTTGCTGATATTCGGACTAATAGCGTGGAGCCTGACATGCAATTAATTGCTGCGGTTATGGTTTAATTTGTGGGAATCTGTTTCAGGCCCTGATCTGGAATTCTTGTTTTTGCTCCAACTTGATTCGTGGGTGCCTTTTGCATTTTGTCTATTTAAAGCTGAATTTATTTGTCATGTCATCTTCCTAACATAGAAATAGTATTACTATTTTTTACATAATAGTCTAAAGGCCTCAAGACTTACTACGGTGCCATCTATTAAATGTGCCTCA
>LVTN01000004.1:192811-217517 GCA_001649415.1 Musa itinerans
TATAGTTATGCATCAAAATGTAGATTCAATGATGATTACATATAAATTTTATGATCGATTATGTTTGAGCTATACAACCGATGATAAACATGAGGCGTTTCATGGCTTGTTTAACCTCAAACTCATTGCTGTGTTTTGTTGTGAAGCTGCGCGTGCTCGCGTCCCACGTACAAATGAAGAGTGGGACCCGCCTCCATCCAGTCTGCTTCTATGGCAGGTTGATGAGAGGGGAAAGCCGAACGGGTATTCGAGTCTGGTGAGTAAACACCAAGTTTGATTTATGGCTTACTTAACCTCAAGCAGACTTCGCGGTCGACACCCGAGACGCACGTTTGTCTCCCGCATCTCGATGAAGAGTGGGACCCACCTGTAGTCTGCTTCTAAGGCAGGTATATGAGACTGGTAACGTAGAACGGGTCTCCGTAAAGAAATACTCATCCTTTATTATGGGCCCGACTCGGCCCAACCAATGCGCTTTGAGCCTCTTCGTTGGGCTCCGCAGGCTTGGTTTGACCCGATATCCCTGTATGAAATCCCGAAGCGAATGGCATTCCGGCGGTCTCTCGCTTCGCGGCTAGGGTTTTACCGAGAGCAGCAGCTCCGATGGTGAACGCCTCCGCCTCTTCTCCTCTTCCTCTTCTGTCCGTCGTTGCGTCTCGATCCCTAGATGTATAACCAGAATGAATCCCTGTTTCTTGGTTGCAGGGGAAGGGAACCGGCAGCTTCGGGAAGCGGAGGAACAAGACGCATACCCTCTGCGTCCGCTGCGGCCGCCGCAGCTTCCACCTTCAGAAGAGCCGCTGCGGAGCCTGCGGTTACCCATCCAGCCGGATCCGCAAATGTGATCCGTTTACCCCTTCGATCCTTGTTTTTTTGGTTCTTGTTACTCTTGGCTTATGTGGATTTTTTTTCTTGTTTTGGGGATTTGATCTCTTATGATCGGTTTTTGGTTCGTCTGGATTAGATAACTGGAGTGTGAAGGCGATCCGGAGGAAGACGACGGGAACTGGGAGGATGAGGTACCTCCGCCATGTTCCGCGTCGCTTCAAGAGCAACTTCTGCGAAGGTCACCAATCCGGATCCTTTAGAAAAGTCTTTTTTTTCAGCTTCCGTGATACATTTGCAGGTCGTTTGATGTTTTTCTTGCTATTGGTTGTTCATAGGCACTCAAGCGGTTCCCAGGAAGAAGCCCGCAGCTGCGGCGTAGTTGCAATACGTGGGAAGGAGTTGACTTTTTTCTTTACGATCCTATGTTTTACTGCAAACATTAGATAATTGTTCTGGATGTTGGGAATGGATTATGTAGGTTTGCTTTTTTCTGGAAATCATTTGGAATTTTTGTGTTCTGAATTTAAAGGTTCGAAGCTTGTGATTTAAACTTAAAGGTTTGTCTGTTAACTTACATCTTCATAATATTAATCATATGGTTGCTTCAGACGTATCGTTTCACTTTCAGACTCTTGCAAGACGGAAAATTTTTGCATTTCGGATGCTGGTTTTAGTAGCGTAGTCATCAGATCCTTTTTGACAAATACGAGCTTATGGTCTCTTTTTGTGGAATGGGTCATTTCCTTCCTTTGTGGGTAATCTTCGTCTGTTGTTATCGACATTTCTTACAGTCTTTGGGAATTGTATTGAAGGTACTTTTAAGGATAGACATAATTCTGTTATCGACATTTCTTACAGTCTTTGGTAAATGTATTGAAGGTACTTTTAAGGATAGACATAACAACAAGCACATGTTTCATGTATCACTAGGCCATCGAATTTGGCTAAAGATTGTGAACCTGCACAAGGCGATGCTTTGATGATATGTGGCATTGATGATGAGTCTGAAAATTTCAAATATGAACTTTTGGCTTAGGGATCCTGAAAAAGCATCAGATGGCGCATTTGTATTAGAAACAGCTTATTTTGCGTCAGAAGTGGTAGTGGGCTTAGCATATGAATAAAGCATAGATTTGAGATTTTATAGTTTGTTAAGGTACCCCAATATGTAGATGAGATTGCAGAAAAATGGTTGCTGAGGAAGTACTTAGTCTTCCCATTATGCCTACGTCATTACATATGTTAAAGCAAGTGTTCTGAGCTTTATTGATTGTGTAAACAACTGATTGCCATTTGCTGCATTTTCTCAATATAAATTGATTAATTTCATTGAATTTAGAACATCCGTCTTTGGATTGTAGCTGAGGTCTCTTTTTCCTGTTACTTGTGAAGGATGATGTAAGATCTGTTTTCTGAGTTTCATTAGTAGATTATCTTTTGGAATGTCCATTGTCATTTGTAGTTAGATACAGTAGACTTTAAGGCTCACCATCGAGGACTTCAGGATTGATATTGAAATTCCTAAATCAGTGTAATTAGTTTGCAGTGAAGCCCTGTAAACAAATGTTTGATAAGCCAAAGGAAATGTGTTCATCAAATCATGTGTCTTGAGCTGCCAAACCATATTAGATGGTGTTGTTTCTCATTGTCAAAAGTGGAGCAAAGATGATCTTGAAGGCATTATGTGTTAAGATAAAGTTCTCTAAGGGTAATCTAGTGATCATTAATTCGGGATTATACCTGGCTTTATCCAGAGTTATCAATTTTCAAATTGGATAATGTTCATGCTACAGAATCAATGCACAAAGATAACTGTAGGGATTTTGATAGAAAGGTAGCCTTACAATGATAATAACAAAGATAACTGCAGGAGTAACAAAGAAGCTAATGTTCATGCCAGAAGTCCCGGAGGCCTTATTGATAGAAGACAACCTTACATTCATGGAAATCTTATTGATCGCAGATCAACTAACTAAACTTTGATTCTAGGATGCAGGTTAAGCTATTAAGATAAAGTTCTCTAAGGGTAATCTAGTGATCATTAATTCGGGATTATACCTGGCTTTATCCAGAGTTATCAATTTTCAAATTGGATAATGTTCATGCTACAGAATCAATGCACAAAGATAACTGTAGGGATTTTGAAAGAAAGGTAGCCTTACAATGATAATAACAAAGAAGCTAATGTTCATGCCAAAAGTCCCCGAGGCCTTATTGATAGAAGGCAACCTTACATTCATGGAAATCTTATTGATCGCAGATCAACTAACTAAACTTTGATTCTAGGATGCAGGTTTAGCTAATGAGGAGATGAATTTAATGGCGACGAGTACAGCATTTTCTGCTGCCAGTGATCCAAAAATTGAAGCTTCATTGGACCGGGAAGAGCCTCCACCAGCCAGATCAGAGAGAGCTCTGAAGGCTATGAAAGGGACCTATTGCCGAAGGCATACAAGTGCTTTAGCTGCACTCTCCATTTCAATTGGAGTAACACCAAACTTGGATCTCAGGAACTGTCTGTAAGCTGCATTATCCACAAATGTGTTGGCACTGCACCCTTTTTTCCACTCTTTTCACCGCTTGTAGTGTTAATGCACTGTGGTAGTTTCATGTCGTGATATTGTTCATCATGTCAATTTTGGAACACAATTATTGCCGAGAAATATTGCAACTATGAAGAACTAGTATTTTGTGTTATCAGCTGACATGAAAAGTCAGCACTCGTGCCGAAGGCATACAAGTGCTTTAGCTGCACTCTCCATTTCAATTGGAGTAACACCAAACTTGGATCTCAGGAACTGTCTGTAAGCTGCATGATCCACAAATGTGTTGGCACTGCACCCTTTTCCCACTCTTTTCACCACTTGTAGTGTTAATGCACTGTGGTAGCTTCATGCCCTGATATTGTTCATCATGTCAATTTTGGAACACAATTATTGCCGAGAAATATTGCAACTATGAAGAACTAGTATTTTGTGTTATCAGCTGAAATGAAAAGTCAGCACTCGTGAATCTAGCATATGAACATGGATGCATCAACTCTAATTTCTTGGAGAGTTCATAGTAATGCTTGTCAACAGAAACCCAGAAAGCATTCTGTCTAGTTTCTGGAACTCCATTGACTGGAAATGTCTCTTCTGGCTGGTACCAGACACTGTTCAAGGTATTCCCAGAGGATTTCTCTTTACTGCTTACACTATAATCAGAGAAGTTGAGATACCCAATTTTTCTTGTGTAATCACCATTAGACTCCAATGATAATTCATCATCATCATGCCCATCTCTATCTCTTGTTTAGGTTCAAAAGACATGTTAAAGTTTTCAGGACATTTGTATACCATTTTAATGAACAGTTGTTTACTATAAAATGTGTGTGTGAGAGAGAGGCTGATTATTGCTCTCAAACTAAGCAAGAATAGTCAAGTAATCACATTATTATTACTATTATTATTTTTTTAAAAATAAGTGGTGATGTTTAGATGTCAACATCAATTAAGTTGGTCAATATCTTCTAATCACATTAATTCTTTTTATAGAATAAATATATTTGTTCACTTGCTAGTAAACAAACAGCCCTGAAAGTATCTGTAGTCCCAATTATTGGATCCTCTGCAGTCATGAACTCTAAATGTTGTGAAGAATGCTTGGGGTTCATGTCAACTTCTAGCTTCAAAACTAATAACTTATTTTGTAATGACATTTTAAATATAATTCACCACTTCAATTAGATTCTCCAAGACAATTTCTTTAGATTGGTTTAATAGCATCTTTGTTTATAAATTCTATATACATACTTCTAACCATTGCATGTTCATAGCAAGGGATCAACTTCATTTGGTGGTGACAATTTCTCACCTACACATTGTTGAAGTATCAACTTGGTCATCTGCCTAAATGTTCATTTCACACTAATGCTAAAAGTATGCTATTTGAGTTTTATCCAAATTCTGTATATAAAAGAATAAGGTTATATTTTGCATTCTTATGGTCAACTTAGCTTTGCAATTTGCTTACAGCAGGCATATATGGCATCTAATCTATTTTATAGCTGTAAGAAGATTTGGATTCTTCTGTTGTCTTCTTCTTTAGTTTCTTGTTAATCCTTTAATTAGGACTTGATGTGGGTATAATCTAGATCAGAGATTACTTGTCTCCTCTCCATCCTGCCCTATCTTGTGTATCCACTGTCCTGTCATTATTCTTATTTGGAGGTAGTTTATTAGGCATTTAGATGGAACCATTATCAAAAGGATATTGATGATCCTTAGGTTGGTGATGCATGCAACATCTTGTAGATGATCTGTTTTTAGCATTTAGTAATCAAGGAATTCTCAGTAGAAATAATAGTTTTGAGGTTGACTCAAAATGTAGAATCCTTCATTCAGTCTATAAAT
Organism: Musa itinerans; assembly: GCA_001649415.1. NCBI lineage: Eukaryota > Viridiplantae > Streptophyta > Magnoliopsida > Zingiberales > Musaceae > Musa > Musa itinerans. Next base: position 198,034 of record LVTN01000004.1, read on the forward strand.
AAACAGTGTGATATATATAAGTGCTGTTGGTCAGAGATAATATAATTGATATATCTCACTGAAATGGTTTGTGGAATTGCCAGTGCAGCTTCTTGATACTGTAATCATATGTTTATTAAGTCAATGTAATTCCATATGTCATAATAAGATTAAAAATGATCCTTAGGATCTCACCTTGTGTTTGCCTAACAAGTACCATGAGATTATGGAATTTGTTTATCTCCTAATCACAAAAAAGAATTCTGTAGGATCATCTTTGGCAACTCAAACCTGTGAAGCTTGATTTTATGTGCATTCATGGGCTCAAAGTTGTGATCATCTTTGACACATGGTCCTTCTTGGGATTGCTGAATATGATGAGCTTTTCTAGTAAAGAAGGAGAAATTTAGGTATATTACATCAAGATATTCACAAAAATCAAATCAAGCAATGCAATAATATATTACCTTTGAGACAGCTCACTTTAGAAAAAAAAAAAAAGTCCTTAACAATTGTCCTTACATGTCCCTCCCTCTCTCCTCCTCCTCCTCCTCTCTCTCTCTATATATAGATACTTCTGTTGTTTGATAGGGTGGTGTTGAGTGGTGAAGTGATGGAAAGCAGAAACTACACACAGAAGCTGGTCTTTGGAAGTGAGAGATATGGGTCCTGTAGGAGGAGAAAGAAGAACTCAGACAAGCCAAAGCATCCTCAAAGAGGCCCTGGTGTGGCTCAATTAGAGAAGATCATATTACAGAATCAAATGATAGCAACCTACCTCTCTCAATCTGACTGTGATCTCCACAAGGTATTTCTTGGTGACAATTACCTGTACTTTTCTCTGTCCAATTCTTAGTTCCTTGATGCTTGTGTTCAAGCAGCATATTGGTAGAGTACAGATGCGATATGCATCATCTCCCTCCTCATCTACTACTGCCTCATCATCATCATCACTGTTTGAGCTTCACCAGAGTATCATGGTATGTCAAGCTTCACTCAACATGCTTCATCAACAGGAGTAAAATAAGAGCTGTAGTTCCCCAGTTTTAATTTTTTTTGAGCTTTATGGAGCTTCAGATAGGCTTTGGAGACACAGCAGAAATGGACATCAAACAAAGTGCATTCAGTTCTGGTGCCACAGCAAGATGCAATTGGTGTTCCTCTTCTCATCAAGCAGTGCAACCTACTGCAGCACTGCCTCCCTTAGAACAAAGAATCCAGAAGGTATTGCCTAAATATCTAACTGATCTCAATGTTATCTTGCTAGTTTAAGATCTTCCATAACACAAAGGACTGGATCAATGCAGATGAACAGACTTCATGAGGACCAGGCCTTGCAAGAACTCGACTTGGAGCTTAGATTGTGACTGTGAGAGGTTCTGGGTGGTTCAGTGTTTGAATAAATTGTTTCTCTCAGGAAAAAAGATTGGAATAGGATGTTTCATAGATGTCACAGATACAAATGGTTGATTGTAACATGCAGAAACTGCATCTTGAGGTGAACCATTGTGAAATATAAGCAGTTAAAGACTGCACACATCAGAAACACTATCACTTGAAAGCTCAAAACTTTGTCAAATCTTATTCATTCCAAATTAGTCACATAGCTACAGATAAATGTTAATTGATACAGACCAACAGTATAGCAAGAGATGCCAATAACCATAGGCTTATTTCTAACAAATATAATTCAAAGTTCTGAACAAGCTTTATAACATAAAATATTGGAAGTGCACATTACCCATAGAGGTGCTTAGAAAGCAGTACTAGCTGCAAGCTACTTGTACATTTATCTATACTTCATTGCTGCAGTTTGCGACCTCCTATTGCTCGATCATTGCATCCATATGTGTCCTCCATCTTTGCAAACCTTCCACGTATACGAGGCTGACTCTCTGCTAAAGCCTTTCTGCAAGCATACTGCAAAATGATGGATATTGCCACCATGTGGAGTTAAACAGAGAGAGGAGTTTGTATTAGAATGAGAAACAGCTCAACTTAAAACAAACAAGCAAGCAATTTACGAGGTTGTTTGGTGTGGATGATAAGATGTTGTTCGATAAGCCGAGCAGCTGGAGTAAACCCAAAACATCTTGAAATTGTCATTAGCATATGTTTGTTTACACATGATCCAATTAGCAGAATGAGATCATGTCTCAGATAGAGAACTTTTTGTGGAAAATCGAATGTCAGGATACTTTGTAACAATGATTGTGCTTGAAGTGAGAATATACAGTTTAGCTTGAGAATAATTGTCTAATTTCCATTAGCAGAATAATTGATCCTTATAGCTCATAACAAGATCATGAAAAGAAAATTCAAGATCATAACAAGATCAGAATGAGATCATGTCTCATTTTCCATTAGCAGAATAATTGATCCTTATAGCTCATAACAAGATCATGAAAAGAAAGTTCAATAGTACATCTAAGTTGATTTCTGATCATCAACATTGCCGATCTATCCTTTTTTGTCTAAATGTATCCCTCTAAAGGAACTTTACTGTTCTCCGTGCCAGTTTTGTAATCATAGGAGCAACTGGGGCTGAAGTGCTTAAACAATGAAATAAAATGAGGAAAAAAACCAAGTTTTGCACAATCTTGTTGCAGAATAACATTCATTCTCTTATCTCATCAGTCATGTTACCGTATAAAGCTTTTTCAATGATAGGCTTCGTGCAGTAGATATGTATGTGCATATTGTTTCTATCAAGGTCCGCAATATCGTACCGTACCGGAGTTTCGACCTGAGCTCGGTACGGTACGGTATGGGTGTATCGAGCGGTACACCCAAATGTACCGAGCGTGTATCGAGCACTGCAGTAGTGCTACAGTGTATTGCTACAGTGTTGCGGTATACTGTTTATAGTGCTGCGGTATACTATTTACAGGGCTACAGTGTACTGCTATAGTGCTACAGTGCAATGCTACAGTGCTACAGTGCAAGACCGGTACGTACCGCCCGGTAGCGGGCGGTCCACGTACCGGTAACCTATCAGACTAGTACGTACCGCCCGTACCGGGCGGTACACATCGATACGACAGACCATGGTTTCTATACACATGCTAGTCATGAGCAGAGAAAATTAGATCCTTTAATAGTGTGTTTGGGGTCAAGAATTAAGATTACCATATAAAGCTTTTTCAATGATAGGCCTCATGCATTATACCCTTCTGATGTGGATATGTAATAGATATGTATGTGCACATTGTTTCTATACACATGCTAGTCAGGAGCAGGGAAAGTTAGATGCTTTAATAGTGTGTTTGGGGTCAAGAATTAAGCATGTCCTATTCCTTGACATTTTGAGATCAAGAAAAGAGGTTCACCTTGATCTTTCTTCCATAGTTTCTTTTTGTCCTCTTCTTCCTGTACCTGGAAAGCTTTATCCTTCTTTCTTTGATCTTGTCCTCGATCTTGATATCCTCAAAGCTTGCTAAAACCTTAAAAGTAGGAATTATGTTCATGTTACCATGAACTGAGTTATTGTTTCCAAGAATCTGCCACAAGAAACTCAAAATCAATGACCTGCAAGAATCTGTGAAAATCTATGAAAATTTCCAGAAAGACCTAAACATATCTTTAGGAAACATTATATCAAGAGTAAGCAATAAGCAACTGTGCGTCATTTAGGTAATGCAGTAATGATATCACAACATGTTCAAATTGATGATGCTTCCTACTCGATTTATAAGAGCTACCAATACTTTGTGATAAATGATTCTTTCAGAGTCACATATGATTGACACTGTCAGTAAAGCAAAATAATTCAGGAATGCTTTCTTCTGGTGCAATTGTATTGATCCACAAGCCAGCCAGATAATAGATGATTACTTGAAAATGCAAGTCATATAGACATGGACTCATTAATCTGACCTGGATATCTCCTTCGCTGTATGCCCTCCTCATCTGAAATGCAACCTCAAGATTCATATCAGAAACACCAAGAAAACATGGCTCAACACTGAGAACCTTAGAGTAGTCCACTGAGCCTAGACATCCAAAACTGCCACTCTTCTGTAATGATCCCTCTGCAAAGGAATTATCTTTTGCTCCAGCCATATCTTCTTCAGTCTGCACTGCAGCAACTGTGACAGGAGAAGGTACAATTGTAGTTGACTTTGTAAGAAAATCTCTTTTGCAGTCAAAGAAGACCTCACACGATAGATCTTCATCTTGGATCAACTCTGTATCTGTGGTTTTCATTGTTTCTTCTGTTACAGTACTTCCATAACCAGGCATCACTGACATGGTAGCGGTTATGGGATCTAATGATTCTTCTAATATGGGCTTTGGAGCTTCGAACAGATCCCCGTCTCCTCCCACGCCGTAATCAGTCAAGGAAATCTGAACCAGGTTACCCTGTAGAAATTACATAACAAAATTTCACAGGAAGTCTTAAAAGTTCAGGAGCCTCTGAATCCTCTGACTTTCTTTTATTTATTTTCTAATGGGAGGGAGGAGGGGATTCTAAAATCTGTTATCCCATATTTCAGAGACAAAATGATTAAGCTTAACTTTTTAGGGATTTGAGGATCATAAGGTGACTAGAATAGAAAATTTAAGGGACTAAAGTGTTACTGATACAAAGTGTAAAGAAATACTAAAGAGCTGCTGGGGAAACCATCAGAAACATAAGGAGTTCTAGATGTATTTTCTTGTACTGTAAATAAATGATCGCATTGCTAAGCTGATAAGCATTGTTCTTAATGCTGGATCCGATGAATTGTGCAAGGCAAAATATCAAATGAAAGGGTGGTGTATTCAGTTGTGTTATTCATTTGTATTACAGAATCATTTACTTCTAGATATACACCTATTAATACTCTATTCACCTTCCGAACAGAAATGCATAAACTTGATTTCTCAATTGACAAAATCTACCATGTTTTAAAGATTTTTTTAATTAGAACTGCTGAGTAATAGCTTGTGTAGAAAGAAACTATGTTGAAATTTTGCCACATAACTATGTAGGAGGACTATGTTAATTATGAAATGCACCCTATCTGACGGTATCACCTAAAAAGTAACCACAACACAAGTATGAAAAAACGTGTGTTCATGAGAAAGGGATGTATGAAATGAAGCATGAAGAGTCTGTGTTTCTGTCAAAATCCATATTAATTATGTTCTTTGATAATGGGTTAATGCTGTATAAAACACCCTCCCAAAAAGCATTCTAGTGTCTGACGTGTGATGCAGGAAAGCATTGGCAGGTCTTGAGAGTAAATCATGCTTGAAAATTCATTTAATGAAGGCAGAAACTTATGTTCGAGGACACAAGAAACGATATCGCAAAAAACTGTATTAATGCGCAATATACGATAAGATAATAATGCATGATGAGTGTCTGCAGTATTACACAAGGATGCACATTTTTATACAAGAAAACATAGCAGCTAGCAATAACTTACTTGAATGGCTGTCTCTATGCAGATCTACTAGGCAGGAAACATGACTAGATTAAAAAGAAAGAAAAAAAAAAAGACTTGATTGCAGTGACAAATTAATGGATAAAGTTGAATACAAGTATTTGCTGTAATGTAAAAAATCTGACTTCCTATCTGAAATAATCAACAAGAAGAAATAAGGTGGAGCAAAGAAGCAATGGTCAGGAAGTTGTGTTGCTTCGAATAGCATATAGAGTCATCAACTTAATCTCAAAGAAATAGGGCAAAAAGATGGGTTAACAGCAATCTTAAGAAAAGAAAAAGTAAAAGAAAGAGGGACAAGAAAACAAATAAAAGCATTAATATTTCTAGGTCTATCAAGCATCACACAGAAATGAGGTCTATGAGAATCCATAACAAAACAGAGATCAGTGGGCATTCATTCTAGTTCATGATCGACGGATGTGAGTGGCCAGAAAGTAACAAGATTCCCAAGACATAATACCCTAGGGATTTGAGGAACTAATAATAGTCTGATTTCTCAAGATTATCAAGTAAGAAGAAGAAAATTAGGACAGAAAAAATTACAGGAGAAAGACTCACTGCACAGATTAGTAATGATCATAGGTGATATCTCCTGCAAGAAATCAGTCATATGAAATCTAAGCAGCAAATAAGACTTTTTGTTAGTGAAGGACTGGGCGGAAGATAGAAAGAAAGAATCATGAAGCAATCCATACCAAGGTGGGAGCAGCACCAGGGAAGACCGTGGAGACCAAGTCTTCATGAGATGTAAACGGAAGAAGATGTTGATCAGCTCCTGATACTACTTGTGGAAAGCCCTGCATGCAGGGCAACAGCAGCCCGGTCTCTGCATACATCTTTCCTGCTCCTCTTCTTGGTTGGAACTCAAGAACCTGCAGGTAGGAACTACAAGAGGCAATAAATAGGAAAGGAACAGACAAAATCATGCATGTAGCAGCTACATCCACATCCCAGAATTCATCTTAGCTCTTTCTCCTTAACAGGACACTTAGGACATACTCAGAAATCTGATATAAATCTTTTACCCCTACAAGATCTAAAACATGTCCTACATCATGAGCTCTGTGGGATATGTCACATGTCTTAGGTTACAAGGATAAATGAGTAATTGCATGCTTTTGAGGAACATATGTGTCCCTTTTGGAGGTTCAAGGAATGACTACAGAGGGCACAACAACAAGGCCTCACTCAGATTCAGGTGATGATAGATTCAAAGAAGATGATCAACATGACCTGTGCAAAGACATTTACCATCTTGCCAAAGCTGTGAAGAACTCCAAACAGGGTTTCATTCCGTAAGGACTCAATAGGACTGTACAGTATTGACAAATGTGCTAGAGAGAATGTAACCACAGAACTCTGGTCCTCCCTCCCTCTAGAAAAAGTCTTTTTAACTAATCTGTGTTCCTGGTAAGAACCTCTAATGACCCTACAGCAATCCAAAGCATAAACTGCAGAGGACAGGATCATAAGCATAATTTAAAGTTGGGTGTAGCACAGAAAGCAGAGGTCCTAACTACAGGAGAAAGATAGTGCAAGTAGAGCAAACATCTCTTGAATGGATGTCACAGGAAAAAGTTGTTGGGAATCTTTTCCACTGACACATGATCAGCTAAGGAACAACCTTTGCTGGTACCATGTATGTCCCTTGGGAGTCAGTGCAATCAGCTTGTCCAATCTGCTGCAGCTTATCAAGAATCCACAAATGGTTGATCAAAACAAGAGAAAACAAGATAGAAAGCACTGCCACCCACAAGTAGCTTGGAACTTTGTAGATGGAGCTCCTATTCATCAAAGAGAAAGATCTAGTAGCCTGGTAGGTAGGTTGCAGTACCAAAAGGATCTTTTGCATGTGTAGCAACAGAGGTATCCATTTACATACTATTGGTTGCAGGAAGAAAAGATGAGTTTTCTACCTTTAATCTGTAGCATCCTTGGAGAGATTCTTCAGTGAGGATATTTAGGAACAAATCAGTGAGAGGAAAATTCTATTTTCTCTGTAGAATCTAATTTCTTTCATATTAAAATATAGAGAAAAAAAAATATATGTAGGGGATGATCCTCCAACAAAATTCCCCAGGTCAAAGAGTTCAGAGGAAAGTGATGATCTCTGAGAGCAATATCATCAAAAACCTATAGAAAGAGGGCACATGTCAGAACTACTAAATTAGTGACAAGAAATGTCAAAAAGAATGACAAAACAGAAGGTTGAGTCACACTAGCAAACAATGGATTTTTTTTTCCCACTTCAGTAATTGTCTCAGATTTGGCTTTTCTTGCTTCCCCATCAACATGAACAGAGCAGCCAATGTGATCACTCAGAGTCACAGCCAACAGAATAAACGTCAGGAGCTACGTAAGTTCAGCAATCAATGACTCCACCAAACTAAAACAAGAACTAGATTTGACTTATTTTGACATCCAAAATGGACCATATTTGTCAACTTGCTTGACATCTAGAACAAGAACTAATCTACAATAATCTGTTCATGATGTGACAGCACTTCATTTATGGTTGGCACGAAGCCAGTGAGAGCACAAAAAAGATCAACTGCATTGATGGCCATTAATTGTCTGCAACTGTTAATAATCTTCAGAAAATGGCTGCGTTCAGTGTTCAGCTGTTGCCGGGGTTGTCATGTTGGTTTGATGAACAGCATGTAACCAAACCTATCCATGAAATAATGCAGCTGAAAGACCACAGACTTCCTGCTCATCATCATCAACTTTCAATTTAATAGTCCATAGATTGTTCTGCTTGGTGGTGGTCACTCAGGTCATCTCAGAAGCTTAAATTGGATCCAAGCTTGACAATTTGCAATGTGTATGTTCATTTTTGATGAGAAATATCTTCCCATGTCAAGTCTTGATGATGAGTTGTGCATACTTTGCTGCTCTTTTTGCTCCCACCATCACTATCCTCACATTTGGCTTGTCCAAATGGGTGAAGCTCACCTGTCGGAGATAAGGCAGTGTCTGTATGCTATAGAAAAATGAAAGTGAATTCATACAAGAAAGAGAACTGATGGATGAACTTGTTTTCATGTCTGTTGACAGAGAGAGCTATTCTTCCTCATGCTTCAGTCAGTATGCATACCTTTTCTCGTGGTTGAAGAAGATGATGATAATATCAAGCTCACATGAGACTCACTTTTTCTTTGATACTGAAGAGATGCTCGTGTCTAGAGAAACCAGCTTTCATCTTTTCTCTGACATTTGCAGGTGCTTCATGGACCAGAAAATTACTGCAAACAACAGTAAGTATTCCTCCAAATTAACTTCCCCAGAAATATTACATCCGACTTGAAGAAACCAAGGCTAGTGGTCATCACGTTGTTCACACAAGTGGTGGATCCATCGATGCCCGTGATTCTTATCCCAACTCTCATTTCTTCTCAGAAGAAGCTGCAAGATAGAAATGATTAGACCTTTTTGGGGATCAAACGTCCAAGTTCATCCGTCTGGCAGCTTCCAAAGTGTCTTGGATGTGGATCTGTGCTTGATGTTTCCCTGTCAAGTCTTGATCTGTTCTCAGACACCGAAGGATGAGTGTTGCAGATGAGCAAGGATCTCATGCTGTTCATTCTCGTCACTTCTCAGTGCAATTATTCCATGGGGTCTCTCTCCACAGTGGCTTTTCCGAATCAGTAGTGAGCTGCAGCATCACCTGGAAATAGAAAACTCCTGCAATGTTTTGAAGAAGTATTATATATTTGAGTTTTCTCCATGTCATGATCAGAAACTTGCTCTCAAGTTTCACTGACTGTAAACACTTACAGAAATGACTCGATCATGTCACCCAAACCCTGAACTTCTACCTTTTGGTTGAAGCAGTTGCTGCTGTGTAATTGTGTTAGTACATTCCACAAAGACAAATGACAATCGAAATGATCATGATCTCAAATCCATGCCTGACACAGGACCAATGAAGCCAAAGTTGTCAGTGCCAGAATCCCATCAACTTTTAGTTTGTGGTGATACCACTCTTCCTGTAAAGATGTCTCAAGTATATGAACTTTTTTCTTTCTGCCTAAAGAAAGAAGTATATATCTGAATACAGAATTTAGTATATATGTATAGGATAAACAATTATGAATGTCAAAATTACATATATAAAAAATAATATCAACAAAGGTAATTCAGACATATAGGTCAAGTTCCTGAAATGAAAACTGTGAAACTCAAAGGTAAAGAAAATATATTTACATAGAGAGAGACAATTCAAGATCTAACATTTTCAGATATATTTGCATTTTCAAATATGAATACACTATCCCAAATCTTTTGAACTGATTTTAGACAAAAAAAATGGAAATAAAAATATAGTTGTATGATGGATTTAGATGCTATGCTAACTCAGGTACAGTATTGATTGGAATATGCATACTGGTCTTGCAAAAGAGCTGGTTGCTGGCTTGGGTAAATGTTAACTTCCTTAAAAAGAGGATTTGATTCCTAGGTTCTTACTATCAATAATCAAAGTCGTTATCAGCTAAGCTAGTTAATATCTTCAAATTTTGGCTTTAATGAAACTTCTTTACCATGATAAAATGTTTCCTGCTGCAGTTTCAAAGATGCAGAGGATCTTTAAATGTTATGGATCCACCATCTTCTTGAGCACTCTGTTTCTGCTATGGAGGAGCCACAGAGTCTTGAAGTCTTGGATGAGAATGGGCTCCTGATAAGATAGAAAAATGTGAGTTTTCTTTGTATCTGTTAAAGCTCATAAGCATACTTGACTTAGGGAGGAACATTTATTTAATAGGGATTACAAATTAAAGTGTGCATTGATCAAGAAATCCAGGCTATGGCACTTGTGATAGTCCTTACTTCTGTAGTTCCACCAACACACTATCCATTGAAGGGGGCTTCAATCCAAGAGGAAATGACAACCATGGTTTCTTCAATACATCTCCAATATCTGCATCAATGCTTTCTTTTGACTGAAGTAACAAACAGGTACATACTGTTAGAAATGTTGCGGTAATCAACATGGAATGAAGAAAAGAAAGATCTTATTTTGCTGATATGTCATGCCGTTCGTCATAATTTCTTGTTTTTACCTTCTTCTCCCTACATGTACAGTTCACAGTTGTTTTGATATATGATGCGAAATCCTTTCGTTTTTGACCTGATGATTAGATGACCATTCTTTGGCTCTTGAGATAGCAATTATGGCAGAGTAAGTTGAAGGGGGGTGTATACAGGGTGAGCATCAATGTGAAGCTGCGAACTCGAGTGCTCGGCCAGGGAACGGTGCAGGATAGTTACTGGCATCAGCAATGTCGGAGGGAAGCAAGGAGCTGCTTTGGCCATGGCGTGTGGAACCCGTTTTCCATTTCCCTGCATGGAGAAAGAGGAGACAGGTTTGGAGTCAACCAAGGCCAAGAGAACAGACAGAGACAATGGGACGGCGTGCACTGTGCTGTACCCCCTTGGTAGGGTCGTGGCGGTGGCGATGGTGGCGGAAGAGGTGACTGAGGCGCCCATGGCGGCCACATGTGAACTTCCGCCGTCGGGTGCCCCGAGACATGCAGTGGTCGGAGAGGCTGCACCATAGGAGGGGGAGGAAGGAAGCTTATGGGAGGGGCGAGCTATGGATTGATGTCCCTCTTCGTCTCCATGCCTGTCGCGTACAGATGTCGTCTTCATCTCCAGTTTGCGGCCTCTGCATCCGTCGCAGGCGAATGCTTCCTAACCAAACGTTATCTCCGTACCAACGTCCTGGTTTACCGTGAAGCTAATTAGTGACTGCAGAGCTGTTACAGCATCGCAATAGAACTGTACGATGAGAGGACATAGGGAAGAAGACAGAGACTGACATGGCAGTACTTGGGAGGCGTCGAGAGATCAATAATGGCATTTAGGGAAGAATCATGCTATCACAGTCGTTAGGTAAGAGAAATTGGAGTAGGCAAAAGGACTGTAGAACCTGTAGATGGCTAGCAACATTGTGTTTAGAGAGATGCCATCACATATGCCTAGCAACCTGTACATGCCATCCAAAAATAATGTTGTGCCAATCTGATCATCAATCAAACCAATTTTCTAACTTCGAGCCGAATTCATCTTTCTAAAAATTAATCTTGAAGAGAGATCCTTGCTATTGCCGACAACGATACAAATCCAAGATTTTGTTTCATGGAATATAATGTATGTATCGATACTTTCCAACTCATGGCCTGTCGCATTAACATGAATCTAGACTGGTCATACCATATTGGTGTACAAGAAGTTAAAGAACTCGTCAACTTTGCCTAACAGCAGCAAATAGATCACTAACTGGGCGTTTCGGAGCTTCAGATCGAGAAACAATCTCCACAACTTTGTAGAAAGCATCGGGGCAGAAGAGTGATCCCACAGCAACTTCTGCAACCTGGTCTCTAGATATGGAACCTTCATACAGAGTATCCTGCATATCATGTTAAGATCAAGAATAAATGATACAGGAAATCTGAATAATGAACGATCCCGAGTGTTTAATCGATAAAGAAGATTATGTTTTATGGCCCAAATGGATATTTTTACCTCTGGTTCCATAATGATGCTTCCAGTTGCAGGTTCATCTCTCAGGCCACCAGGCCTTATGATTGTATAGTTGATCCCAGATCTTCGGATGTATTGCTCCGCTTGTAGCTTTGCTATCAATGTAAGCCCAAATACATTTAGTATTATATAAGCTGGATTAAGTATTTGGCCCATTGCAGCCCCGTTGACCAAAATGGAACTGACAAGGATGAACCTATTAACCCCAGTTTTCCGGCATGCTTCCACTAGGTTCACCGTACCAAAATTGTCCACCTGCAACCTTTATTCCTTGGGTCATGGATGGAAACTAATAACATAACAAGTCAACCAGCAGCAACAAGTATAACTAAGACACAACGTAAATAGATATTGCAAATCTGTGATGTGATGGATAAATACACTTGAAACCACGTATAAGTAGGTGATTTCTAATTCTGCTGTCTAAAAATATGGTTTGAACTTGTACCAACTTCAAATGACTAAGGATATCTTGATGCTTTTCGTATTGGGAACAACTCATAACTAGCTCTACTAGGAACAACCTGACTTTACCCCATACAATGCATGCAGGATTAGACATATGCATGTCATCTTGACTAGGACAAAGATTGAAATGTACAACTTAGTGATATATTCAATGTGCCAATTCATTTCACAAAGGCTATGACCACTTTTGGCTGATTTCGAGCAAGACATATTAGTTTGGGTAATATGGCCCAAGAAGATCAATTTCAAATCAAATTGAATTGAGATCAAGCAAAACAGTATGTTCATTAAGTCTCTGCAATCCCACACCCCCTTTCTTATTGATTTGTAACAGAAGGTACATCTTCTTTTAAAGTTCTACGTAGATCATAATGATGCATTTTTAAGTAGTGTCCAACACTACTCATTGCTTTGCAACCTCACTTTCTGATATAAAACCATTAAGTCCTGTTTCTTGTATCGCACATACTGTCAGCAAGTGATGGGACAATAGTGAGGATACACAAGATTGGATGCAACATGAACATGGGTAAGGGGTCAATCACAAAGGATAACCAAATAGGTAAGACCATGCACAACCATATGATAAAGTGTACTTAAAACAGTATGAGGACTACGATGAGCTGGCTAGGCAAATGGATTGGTTTGATTTATGGGCTGAAATTATTACCTAACAGATATTTGTCACTGGATGCAGAATGATCATGGTTAAGGGGTCAATCATAAAGGATAACCAAATAGGTAAGACCATGCACAACCATATGATAAAGTGTACTTAAAACAGTATGAGGACTAAGACGAGCTGGCTAGGCAAATGGATTGGTTTGATTTATGGGCTGAAATTATTACCTAACAGATATTTGTCACTGGATGCAGAATGACCATGGTTAAGGGGTCAATCATAAAGGATAACCAAATAGGTAAGACCATGCACAACCATATGATAAAGTGTACTTAAACAGTATGAAGACTTAGTCGACCTGGCTAGCCAAATGGATTGGGTTGATTTATGGGCGAAATTATTACTTAACAGATCCTTTGTGCTTTCTGATGGGCTATCAAATACAAAGAATTCTGATAGTCAATACCCTCTTTTAACAGTCAATAGCTGCTGTAGATCGAATGAGTCAAATCAACCATTACGTGCAATCCTAATGACTCAATGTCCCAATACAATTTTCAATATCAAAGTCCTTTCAGAAACAGGGTTGATACTTCATCAGGCAATTCAATTTGATGGTTTCTACAAAAACAACTATGATGGACAATAATTATGTGGCTTCAATCCATAACTGGTATGACCTATATTCTTCTTACCGAAAACAATACTTCTAAGACAAAAGAAGTGTGTGTCTTTTGAAGTTACTTCAAAAATCAAGTACTTGCACAATTGATTATATATGCTTGTGTAGTGTACTGGATAACTCATTTTGTAAGATTTTTCCTTTGAATAATTACATGTTAAGCCTACAATAGGGAAAAATGTACACTTTTCATCTAGCAAATATCATAAAAAAAAAAAACTAGGACCATACCAATAACAAAAATTTAACCAAACCAACATATTGAACAATTAGATCTTATTCATATCCAACATCTCCATCTCCCTAATCAGAAAGATAAAATAAGATATGGGAGAATAGGTTCCACATGTTACAAGGTTGGGAGGACGAGAACAATTTCAGGTATGAAGATTCCAAAGTTAAAAACCTTGATGTCTCAAATGCTCCAATATTCGCATTATAATTAGCTACAAAAGGAACCAAAGACAAGAGGGTCCAATGCAATTCAGGTCTCAATCTGCACTAAAATTCCATGTCAAAGTCTGTTCTAAATTAGAGATTCTAGAATTCAGTCCTCAGTTCACTATGAAAAATCTTTTCTTTTCTTAGGAAAAATTCATCCGTCCTGTTACTAGTTAAAGGGTAAAAGCTCACCTACTTGCAAAAACACATCGAAACAACAACAACTGGTGGAACTGACCTTCCAAGGGGCGAAGATATCCCACGAATAACGAAACCCAGTTGCGCATATTACCGCCTCCGCATCCCCGAGGGATGGGAATGCTTGGTTAATAAAGGATTAATTTGTGAATTAGCTAATCTAGCAAGAATATTAGAAACTAGATAATACTAAACATAAAGCACTATGATAACTGCTTGAAGTTGTTCAACTTTCAATCATTGTAATTAAATTAATGTCAGAAATCACAACTACAGAAAAATTTTATTGGGATTAGAACAAAACAAAGAAAAATCTTTCTATTAACTAATTATGTTGGTATAAAAAAATGACTAAGAAAAGCAATGAAAAAGCTCAGACATGAAAAACAGGCATACATATGATCTTCATTGTCCTAGAAAAACCATATGCTTGATATGACATATTTGAACTTCCTTACATAACGATTTTCAAAAACATGCAATGGGCCAGTACGTTTTGCACCTGACAGCAACAAACTGAATATATGTTTTTTGTCCGGTAACGTTTTTCTGCCGGATACCAGCAACTTGCAAAACTTCGAGGGGCTAGAACGTTTAAATGTACCAGTAAATACCATCCATACCAAACCATATCAGATGGTATTGCAAACCTTAGTCTCCATGTATGTTTTTATTCTAGACTAGCTAGATTGAATTCGAATATTTAAACATCTTACCATCTTCTTTTGCCCACAACAACCTGAAACTAACTTGGCACATCTTTTGTACCCCTCGGCACATCTTTTGCATAGAATATGGGACACAGACATTTTTGGTCCTCGACAGAAATTCTCCGTCGATCAGTTGTGACTCCCGCATTCCATCCTGAAAGACTTTCTTTCTCTTTTCAAGACAAAACAACACTAAAAAATTGGAAGCAATTTCACCACATCCATTTGATGATCAAAATTGACAATATGAATGTCCAATGAACAGTATACACATCAATTAACAAAAATGTATACATCTTTTAAGGTAGATGAAGATTGAAGAAGACATGAAGGTCCTGGATTATTAAATGATAGTGAAATAATTACTGTTAGTGGCATGAGGAGAGGTAAAGGAAGATTTTAATAGAAACTTCTAATAAAATTTAAATACTGGTCCACGTAGTTGACCCACATAATTGGGATTTTCCGGCTTTGTTGTTGATATTTCTAGTGTGCTATCTAGAGCTGGAAAGGTTTGTATTGTCATTGTAGAACCTGAGCAAATCAACCCCACCCGGTTTAAAAGTCAACCAAAGTCACCCATATCTTCAAGAAGGTCGCATCCCAAAGTCACTCACATTATCAAGTAGGTCACCCCTTCAAGACATCTTCAAGACGATCCGGTCTTTGAACCATCCTCCAGTAGACCACTACCGTATTCAAGTCGACCAAAGCCTAACTTGACTGAATGGGCAGCTACCTAACCTCTTTATCCCAAGAGCAAGTTGGTTGTTGCAATGGGATTACTACAATTTGGTGCCAGTGAAACAACTTGGTGTGAAAAAGAAAAGATAGTGTGCTATCTAGAGCTGAATCATAGTAGAGCCCATGGAAACAAACAGAAAAAAAAACAAAGATGAAAGCTATCTACTTGTCTTTAGTGGTTAAAAAAATATCACTATGGCTCATATGCATATGTATATATAATATGTATATGTCAATAAACATATACATATGTATATTTGTTTATATACATTTTTTAACAACCACACATTGTCTAACCAAATCAAATTCTCTCTCGATGCATTCCTCAAAAAATCTGATTTGTACTGATTCTTATCCCAACTAACAAAGAGATCTTGGCGGAATTGCCACATATGAAACTGAGCAAAGACATATTAGTTTGGGTAATATGGCCCAAGAAGATCAATTTCAAATCAAATTGAATTGAGATCAAGCAAAACAGTATGTTCATTAAGTCTCTGCAATCCCACACCCCCTTTCTTATTGATTTGTAACAGAAGGTACATCTTCTTTTAAAGTTCTACGTAGATCATAATGATGCATTTTTAAGTAGTGTCCAACACTACTCATTGCTTTGCAACCTCACTTTCTGATATAAAACCATTAAGTCCTGTTTCTTGTATCGCACATACTGTCAGCAAGTGATGGGACAATAGTGAGGATACACAAGATTGGATGCAACATGAACATGGGTAAGGGGTCAATCACAAAGGATAACCAAATAGGTAAGACCATGCACAACCATATGATAAAGTGTACTTAAACAGTATGAAGACTTAGTCGACCTGGCTAGCCAAATGGATTGGGTTGATTTATGGGCGAAATTATTACTTAACAGATCTTTTGTGCTTTCTGTTGGGCTATCAACAAACAAAGAATTCTGATAGTCAATACCCTCTTTTAACAGTCAATAGCTGCTGTAGATCGAATGAGTCAAATCAACCATTACGTGCAATCCTAATGACTCAATGTCCCAATACAATTTTCAATATCAAAGTCCTTTCAGAAACAGGGTTGATACTTCATCAGGCAATTCAATTTGATGGTTTCTACAAAAACAACTATGATGGACAATAATTATGTGGCTTCAATCCATAACTGGTATGACCTATATTCTTCTTACCGAAAACAATACTTCTAAGACAAAAGAAGTGTGTGTCTTTTGAAGTTACTTCAAAAATCAAGTACTTGCACAATTGATTATATATGCTTGTGTAGTGTACTGGATAACTCATTTTGTAAGATTTTTCCTTTGAATAATTACATGTTAAGCCTACAATAGGGAAAAATGTACACTTTTCATCTAGCAAATATCATAAAAAAAAAAAACTAGGACCATACCAATAACAAAAATTTAACCAAACCAACATATTGAACAATTAGATCTTATTCATATCCAACATCTCCATCTCCCTAATCAGAAAGATAAAATAAGATATGGGAGAATAGGTTCCACATGTTACAAGGTTGGGAGGACGAGAACAATTTCAGGTATGAAGATTCCAAAGTTAAAAACCTTGATGTCTCAAATGCTCCAATATTCGCATTATAATTAGCTACAAAAGGAACCAAAGACAAGAGGGTCCAATGCAATTCAGGTCTCAATCTGCACTAAAATTCCATGTCAAAGTCTGTTCTAAATTAGAGATTCTAGAATTCAGTCCTCAGTTCACTATGAAAAATCTTTTCTTTTCTTAGGAAAAATTCATCCGTCCTGTTACTAGTTAAAGGGTAAAAGCTCACCTACTTGCAAAAACACATCGAAACAACAACAACTGGTGGAACTGACCTTCCAAGGGGCGAAGATATCCCACGAATAACGAAACCCAGTTGCGCATATTACCGCCTCCGCATCCCCGAGGGATGGGAATGCTTGGTTAATAAAGGATTAATTTGTGAATTAGCTAATCTAGCAAGAATATTAGAAACTAGATAATACTAAACATAAAGCACTATGATAACTGCTTGAAGTTGTTCAACTTTCAATCATTGTAATTAAATTAATGTCAGAAATCACAACTACAGAAAAATTTTATTGGGATTAGAACAAAACAAAGAAAAATCTTTCTATTAACTAATTATGTTGGTATAAAAAAATGACTAAGAAAAGCAATGAAAAAGCTCAGACATGAAGAACAGGCATACATATGATCGTCATTGTCCTAGAAAAACCATATGCTTGATATGACATATTTGAACTTCCTTACATAACGATTTTCAAAAACATGCAATGGGCCAGTACGTTTTGCACCTGACAGCAACAAACTGAATATATGTTTTTTGTCCGGTAACGTTTTTCTGCCGGATACCAGCAACTTGCAAAACTTCGAGGGGCTAGAACGTTTAAATGTACCAGTAAATACCATCCATACCAAACCATATCAGATGGTATTGCAAACCTTAGTCTCCATGTATGTTTTTATTCTAGACTAGCTAGATTGAATTCGAATATTTAAACATCTTACCATCTTCTTTTGCCCACAACAACCTGAAACTAACTTGGCACATCTTTTGTACCCCTCGGCACATCTTTTGCATAGAATATGGGACACAGACATTTTTGGTCCTCGACAGAAATTCTCCGTTGATCAGTTGTGACTCCCACATTCCATCCTGAAAGACTTTCTTTCTCTTTTCAAGACAAAACAACACAAAAATTGGAAGCAACTTCACCACATCCATTTGATGATCAAAATTGACAATATGAATGTCCAATGAACACTATACACATCAATTAACAAAAATGTATACATCTTTTAAGGTAGATGAAGATTGAAGAAGACATGAAGGTCCTGGATTATTAAATGATAGTGAAATAATTACTGTTAGTGGCATGAGGAGAGGTAAAGGAAGATTTTAATAGAAACTTCTAATAAAATTTAAATACTGGTCCACGTAGTTGACCCACATAATTGGGATTTTCCGGCTTTGTTGTTGATATTTCTAGTGTGCTATCTGGAACTGGAAAGGTTTGTATTGTCATTGTAGAACCTGAGCAAATCAACCCCACCCGGTTTAAAAGTCAACCAAAGTCACCCATATCTTCAAGAAGGTCGCATCCCAAAGTCACTCACATTACCAAGTAGGTCACCCCTTCAAGACATCTTCAAGACGATCCGGTCTTTGAACCATCCTCCAGTAGACCACTACCGTATTCAAGTCGACCAAAGCCTAACTTGACTGAATGGGCAGCTACCTAACCTCTTTATCCCAAGAGCAAGTTGGTTGTTGCAACGGGATGACTACAATTTGGCGTCAGTGAAACAACTTGGGTGTGAAAAAGAAAAGATAGTGAGTTATCTAGAGCTGAATCATGGTAGAGCCCATGGAAAAAAAAAAAAAAAAAAAAAAAAAAAAAAAAAAAAAAAAAAAAAAAAAAAAAAAAAAAAAAAAAAAAAAAAAAAAAAAAAAAAAAAAAAAAAAAAAAAAAAAAAAAAAAAAAAAAAAAAAAAAAAAAAAAAAAAAAAAAAAAAAAAAAAAAAAAAAAAAAAAAAAAAAAAAAAAAAAAAAAAAAAAAAAAAAAAAAAAAAAAAAAAAAAAAAAAAAAAAAAAAAAAAAAAAAAAAAAAAAAAAAAAAAAAAAAAAAAAAAAAAAAAAAAAAAAAAAAAAAAAAAAAAAAA
>LVTN01000004.1:217843-246059 GCA_001649415.1 Musa itinerans
ATATATATATATATATACATATACATATACATACATGCATATATATATACATACATATGTATATATATATATATATACATATATATACATGCATATATATACATATACATATACATATATACATATACATATACATACATGCATATATATACATACATATATATATTAATGATGCCACAGGCACTCGAGCAAGGCGAGCCATGAGCACCAAGAGCCATGCAAAAAACTAAAGCAAGGTGATTAAATCAAATGGTGCCTAGGCAAGTGCCCGAGGCGAGGTGTTGGATGGCTTAGGTGCTCGCCTGGCCCAACCTAGATGCCTCACTAGCCTAGTCCACTCCAATAGAGCTTAAATCAAAGCCTAAGCCTAATCAAAGTTGATGAATTGATCGACTAAACTAATTCACTAATGGTTCTTCAATCCCTCGATCTCCTTTCATGCTGGTGACACCATAGCTTCTTCATTACCACTATGACCACTTAGTATTCATCATTGCGACCTTCGATGGCCTATCATTGCCGTTGTGATTTTTGCGGATAAGCGTCTTCACCTTTTTCTCTTATAGCTCTTCTCTAATTGTTGTTACACTCGCTATTGCTTATGCAATGATTTTCATCTCCATCTCCGCCTCCAACAACTATTCTCCAATCGACTATCACTATGTTGCCCGCTGTGAATTTTCTTACAATAGCCTCTGACAACTATTCTTCAACCACCAGCAACCACCACCATGATTTTCACTTACAATCGCCTTCAAGAGCTATTCTCTGATCACTTTCGCTTGCGACAAGTCTTCTCCAATTGATTGTTGTTGCGCTATGACCTTTGCCAACAACCGCCTCCACTTCTCTCAGTGCTTTTATGACCGCCTACTTACCTACTATTGTCATTGTAATTCATGCCGATGATCACTTCGCCTCCATCTTCGTCTCCAATGGCTTCACCTTGTTCTCCTACAGCCTACTTGTTTGTGGTGATCACCGTTTTTTTCAATTATATTATTTTTAACCTGATTAGTAATTTTTTAAATTATAATGGTGAGTGTCTCACTTTCGCGGACGGGATAGCTTAAGCGAATGTCTAACACCTCAGCTTTTTGGAATTTTTGCACCTTTGACAACACAGAAGACAAAGCATTAACTAAGTCATTTTGTCAGACTCTGAGCACAATTTATATATAAAGTTTATATGACAAATACTTACATGTAACTGGGTAGAGTAAGAAAGGTAATCAAAAGGTAGGACTGGATCATCTGCTAGCCGAAGACCTAAGAGGCCCCAAAGTTCAGCAACTGAGAAACATGCAACAAACTCAATAACTGAAATAATTATGGATAAAGAATCAACTGAAAGCAACATTTCTAAGTTGACTGCTCAGAAAAATGTAGCAGTCTCAGAAAACCCTGTAATAAAGAAGTGTTATATGTATTTTTCATCAAACCCCACGATGTATCAGCCTATTCCCATCAGCACAAAAGAACTGAAACCAGATAGTGTTTATGCTTTGAATCAATAGTGAAATCCAAATTGCACATTGTAAACTAACTAGAACTAATCATAGAAGTTCTTGTGATATGTTAATACTCCAATCTCATATTCAGAGGATATGTCAATCATTTCCAAATGACTGGACTACTAAAGGAAGAGAAATTCCTTGCTGTTCATCCATCAGAAAACCCTGTTCTCTCCCATCTGATGTAATTTATGTCTTGAAGTTAAGGTCCTAACTCTTCAATAAACTCAACATAATGACATGAAGATATGATGAGAGTATTTTATATCGAACACGTAAGAAAATGAAACACTTACTGGCTACATGGCGATGAAATGATGGATCTCCATGTTCTATCATCCATTTATAGGAGTCAAAAGCAGTATGGTAGCCGGCGAATGCTGAAAGCACAATATAGAATTATCCCCATCTGATCATAATAACAAAAACTAGGAATGCTGTTACCTTTTCAGATAATATGATTGAAGTGAAAATGTAGAGCAGAGAATCAAAACAATCATGCAAAAGCTTACTCATTTTGAACAGTAGGCCTCATGGAATTAGTGAAATGCACTGAGAGTCAACAAGTGATGGAGAAATGTTGTCACCCCCCTTGGAAGGCAAAACTTTGAAACAGCTGACACTGCATCAAATCTTGCTATAAACAATAATATACAGCAATTTGTACAAGCTTTGATGATGCTAGTATTTCACCCAATATGAATAGGAAGAGTTAGAACCTATCTTTGGTCCACTGGTACCAAGGAACTTTATTACCTAGTTGTTGAGCAACCTTATGCCGTGGCCGATGGGTCAGCACGGCTTGGTCCAATCCCGAGTGTGCAGAGCCGCCCACGTGGATGCTCAAACGGAGGGGGTCAACGTTAGGTCGAGTCTAGGCTTCGTCTTCATAATCGATCCGAGGTAGAGCAGGGAGTTGCTCTTCCTCCCTCGTCGAATTGCTGCTCCTTCCTTGCCGAGTTCCTGCACGCAAGCCAAAGTCGGGAGGGGGATTTCCCGACTCAACCCCTCTGAAGCTTACGTTAGTGCTAGGTTGTGGATGCTAAAGAGGAGGAAAACAAGGCCTTTAGAGGGTTGAACGAACAGCTGCAAATCCACAAACAGCTGCTCACCGGGTGCCGGGCGCGACAACAAGTTCCCGTCAAGGTAACGTGCGAACTTGCGAAAGATTGTTCAACGCCCGACACTATACCGAAGCCCCATCTCCCATGGTGCCACCCGGATGGTTCCAAGGTGCTGAGATGGCTGACGTTTCGCGTGCGGCAGCGGGCTGCAGAAAATAGCCCGTGGCACACGAAAACGAAGCTGTTTTGGGCTATTTTAGGGCTGTTTTGCTCGGCTCGGTGAGCGGTCATACTGTAGCGTTGCAACTTGTTCGAACTTACATTTTTACAAGCAAAATGACTTAAAACCAAGCCAAAACATGCTGCCAAGCAGCTATACATGTAGACGAGAGTGACGAACAGTTCGTTGAACGGAGTTGTTGCGGGTGTACGATGACCGTTCGTGACAGATGGGTCAGCACGGCTTGGTCCAATCCCGAGTGCAAAGAGCCGCCCACGTGGATGTTTGAACGGAGGGGGTCAACGTCAGGTCGGGTCTAGGCTTCGTCTTCAGAATCGATCCGAGGTAGAGCAGGGAGTTGCTCTTCCTCCCTCGCCAAATTACTGCTCCTTCCTCGCCGAGTTCCTACACGCAGGCCGAAGTCGGGAGGGGGATTTCCCGACTCGACCCCTCCAAAGCTTACATTAATGCTAGGTCGTGGATGCTAAGGGGAGTTTAAGTGTTCGATGTCCGATCCCTAATGCTAGTCAAGAGGTCAACTTTTATACCTATAAACGAAGGTTGGCTATAAACGGTCTGTTAATGACCATCGATTCCTTGGGCGGCCGACCCATACCCACTGTGTGGGCACCGACCGACCTGCACAGATCGACGCGATGCGACGTTGTCCCGAGCTTTCCAGAGCGGCTCATTCTCTCCGCGCGGGTGTCAGTCGACCTGCACGGGCCCGCGCCGCGCTTCAAGCTTTCCGGAGTGGCTGCGTGTTATGCAGCATTGTTCTGTACGGCCTCGGACGGCGCGGGAGCGGGCAGTCATCCCATCCGAGTCTGAGGTGTCGTGATGCGTCGTGTCAACCCTGAGGCTCTACCTTGGCGCTGACGTAGTTGTCGACTGTTGCTGCGGGGGTGGTACCAGAATATGCCCTATCATTCTCTCCCGGGCCCCCCCCCCCAAAGGTGTTGTGCCTCGAGTTCCTCGTGGAAGGGCGTGAGGCACGGCTTGGGGTTGTTGTTGGTTGGATCTGTAGTCCCTTTGGGCGGGTGGATTATAACGTTGTTGTCCTTGCTCGGGCATCGGATCGACTGAGATGTAACCGGGGCCCCAATAGGCCGAGGTGTGGCTCGAACGTTGGACAGGGCGAGTATCATGACTCGGGCACTGGACTGGCCAAGCCATACTGCTCGGGCATTGGTTTGGTCGAGCAACGCTACTTGGGCACATGACTAGCCGAGTCGTACTGCTTGGGTACTGGTTTGGCCAAGCAACGCTACTCGGGCACATGACTGGTCGAGCCACATTGCTCGGGCACTAATTTGGCCGAGCAACACTACTCGGGCATATGACTGGCCGAGCGACACTACTCGGGCACTAGTTTGGCCGAGCAACACTACTCGAGCACATGACTGAGACCAGGTGTAGCTGAGCCCGGAGAGAGTCCGCCAAGTTGGATGATAAGGTATCGAGCTCGAGGCAGCTCGGGGTGGTCCGTCGGGGACCGGGGCGTTATGCTCTGGCGTCGGCCTCGAGTCTCCCGACTGCTCTTCGGCCAGCGGATTAGCATCCACAGCTCTGGGTTGCTAGCCAATCGAGAAAGGCTCCTGTGGCGTGATGACAGGGGTCGTCAGGTCCCGTGGCAGCGGTGGTTGGGGCAATGCCGCCTGCTGGCCGAGTTGGGGAACTAGGGGGATGATAGTCTGCATCATCCTCGCCAGCGCTTGGACTTGGTGAGTGAGGCTAAGGAACGCCTCGGCTAAGACAATAGGTTGTCCCATTGTGGTCCCAGGAGGCGAAACCCGGGATCGTTGAATAACCGTCAGTAGCGGTTTGGGGTTGGGGTTGAGGTGTTCCCTTCCAGGTTCGGAGGAAGAGGGAGCTGGCCTCCGATCCCGAAGGTCGGGTGAGCAGCGGGCGGCTCCTCTCTAGGACGCTCGCCCAGGGTTGCTCGGTTGTGGGCGTTCTTGCAACATTGGGCCCTCCTAGCGCCAAAAATGTTAAGCAACCTTATGCCGTGGCCGATGGGTTAGCATGGCTTGGTCCAATCCCGAGTGCGCAGAGCCGCCCACGTGGTGCTCGAACGGAGGGGGTCGACGTCAGGTCGAGTCCAGGCTTCGTCTTCAGAATCGATCCGAGGTAGAGTAGGGAGTTGCTCTTCCTCCCTCGCCGAATTGTTGCTCCTTCCTCGTCGAGTTCCTGCACGCAAACAGAAGTCGGGACGGGGATTACCCAACTCAATCCCTCCGAAGCTTACATTAGTGCTAGGTTGTGGATGCTAAGGGGAGTTTAAGTGTTTGAAGTTTGACCCCTGACACTGGTCAAGAGGTCGGCTTTTATACTTGCGAACAAAGGTTGACTATAGACGGTCTGTTAATGGCCGCCGATTCCTTGAGCGGTCAACCCATACCCGCTGTGAAAGCACCAACCGACCTGCACAGATCGACGTGGTGCGGCACCGTCCCGAGCTTTCCGAAGCGACTCGTTCCCTCCGCGCAGGCACCGGCCAACCTACATGGAATCGCGTCGCGCGACGCCGTTTCAAGCTTTCCGAAGCGACTGCATGTTATGCGGCATCGTTCTGTATGGCCTCGGACGACGCGTGAGCGGGTGATCATCCCATCCGAGTCCGAGGTGTCGTGTTGACGTGGCACGCCGTGTCAGCCTTGAGGCTCTACCTTGGCGCTGACGTGGCTGCCGACCGTTGCCGCGAGGGTGGTACCATAATATGCCCTATCACTGGTAAATGAGATTAAGCAAGCTTCTGTATAGATCTATAAATTCACTTTCCAAATTAAACCATGCAAATGCACTTAAGTACTGTATACTTCATGTACATGCCTAAGGATCAATCCTTCTCTACTACCTTAGAATTTTTTGGTGTTGTCATACATCAAATGAACATTCTAGGCATACATAAGAGCACGATAACATGCAGTGTAGCAATAATAGTTTCACGATAGGATAATAAATCTGTTAACTATCTTGAACCTAATCAAGTAGCTCAATATGTTTAAGCCCCAGTTAGTGATAGTACATCCATCAAACCCTTATAAGTCAATCTAAATCTTTGCCCACCACCAATATGGAACTAAACAAGGGTTATATAATCTCCCTCAATGATTTGACGCTATCGTTAAGCAACAACATCGTCCAGAACAAACTCAAACATGGTGCATATGATACCTAAGCTAATGGTGGCACCATGCTTTAATGTACTCTCTAATCCAATCCACAGGTAATCTTTTTTACTCGAGTCTCTCATCATCTCCAATAGGTAACCTTGATAATATTTGCCACATCTCAATTTGATGGGATAACCGACTCATTAACCTGTTGAGTCTAAACCACTACATAAAATTCTTAAACCCAAGCTAACTCATTAACCTGTTGGGACTAAACTGGGGTGTTAAGATAGGACCAATAATAATCAAAGACAGCATATCAGGCACCATTGTAGAACCAATTACAAGTAATAAAGCATCAACCCACTGATTGAAGAGACCTAAAAACAATCGTAGCTGTCTCAATTGAAGAAAACAAGAAACAGGGCTGATCTTAGTAACAAAAAGTCTCTACTCTCTACATTTCCTTCCAGGTATGATCAAGTGAAAAGAACATTCCTTGAAAGATATCAATCAAAAGCCACATAGCATGCAAAGAAACACTTACAATAAGAAACACAATTGATTTGTCAGATCAATGTTGTAACTTCTCACCAAAGCAGACCAGAGTTAATAAACATAACCAAGTCCTCTACGTTATTCAGACATCAATCTTTCTTTGTTGATCAAAAGCTAAGACAATGACCTTGACCTTCAGAGACAACAATACAAATTTATGCAGCTTCCCACATATAAAAAGCTTACTCTGGTCAACCTTTCATACAAGGAGCCAAAGGAGCACGTCGACCGAGGCAAAGGAGCCAAAGGAGCCAAATTCATGCGCTCGACCGAGGCAAAGGAGCACGTCGACCGAGGCGTGCCCATACCCTGCGGCAGCCCGATTCTCCACGCAACCTCAGTGGCAATGTCAGACGCCACGAGAGATACTGTCCTGCCCCTGCAAGCAGCCACATCAGGTAACATCAAACTCATCTATAAATACCCCAGAGTTCTAAACGAACGGGGGAGGAGAGTGGGGGGGAGACGAACTCCCTCAGACACAAAACACTCAGAGGCTCTTCTTCTGCCTCATCCACAACCCCCTCCACACCGCTGACCTGATCGTCGGAGGGGTCGGGCCGAGCTCCCGGCCCGACCTGTGTGCAGGTGCGAAGGACGGGATCGCCCCTTCCCAACGCTGCGGCGGAGCTTCCTCCCGACCCGACCTCCCGACCCGAACCACCGTGCTCGGCCGCCGGGAGACCTCGAGGGACGCCTCCCGAGATCCCCCACATTCGGACCCCCGAACCGAGCCGCGTCGGCCCCGAGGCCACGGCTTAAACAGTTGCACACCGCAACAGATTGGCGCTAGAAGGAGGGCTTGAATGTCGAGGGATCCTCAGACCGACCCCGACGAACTCCCTGCCGAGGGATCGTTCTTAACAGGGGTACAGCCCGAGGGCGTCCCGAGCATCCCTTTGCCGGTATCGCCCGAGGCCTTTCAAGACCTCGCTCTTCAAGTCCGAGCCCTGATGGAAATGGTGCAAACCATTGTCCCGCTCATTTCTCGCCCGACGCACCCGCCTGCGAACGAACTGCTGCGACAACAGGGCCACCCGTCCAGGATCACATGACGCTTCCGCAGCCCCCCACTTCGCCTCGGGTCCGAACGGCCCCCCTCGGGGATCCAGCGACGGCAAACCCGAGCGGCCGCCCAGAACCCGAGGCACTCCCTTCGGACTCCCTGCGGGCCCAGTTGTGCTTCGTCAACCAGCGACTCGACGAGGTGCAGAAAGAGGTTCGCATGTCCAAGGGAGAGCTCGGGAAGGACGCACACCAAGGGTCTCCCTTCACGCCTGAGATACGGGATCTGACAGTCCCCTCGGAATTCCAGCTCCCCTCTCTAGACGCTTACAATGGCTCCACCGACCCAGCGGACCACGTAGCCGCTTTCCGAGCCCAAATGGCGCTGTATGGCACCGCTGACGCTTTGATGTGCAGGGCGTTTCCCACGACTCTGAGGGGGCCAGCCCGCACATGGTACAGCGGACTGAAGACTGGGACGATCGCCTCCTTTGATCAGCTCGTAAAAGACTTCGAGCTTAGCTTCTTGGCCTACGAGCGACCAAAGCCGTCCGCTGCACTACTCCTCGGACTCAACCAAAGGGAGGACGAGCCCCTCTCCCATTTTGTGAATCGCTTTACAACACACATCCGGGGGTTCCCGAACGCTCATCCCTCTATGTTAGTGCAGGCGTTTACAAGAGGTCTGCGACCTTCCAGGCTCTGCTGGTCCCTCGTGGAGCGACCCCCCACCGCGGTACCAGATATGCTCCAACGAGCTAACCAATACGTCACGGCGGAGGCCTGGGTAGCCGTGAGGAGAAGCGGCGACTCCCGACAGTAGAGGTGAAGCACCCGCGGTGGCTATCCGATGTAATCATCGCGGAAAGAAATCTAGGCCTTGCCTTAGTCTCTGCCGAGCAAAGGCTCAGTACCTACCTGACCGCCTCCCACCTCGCGGTTAGCTCCGGCCTAACCCCCTTTCTAGTATCTACGCGGCTGCGTGTTACCCGAGACCACACCTGCGCGGTCTGCCTGCCTGCGTCATGCTACTCGGCCGCATGACCCTCGCGACCACGCCTGCGCAGTCTGTCTGCTTACGTCGTGCTCCTCGACCGCATAATGCCCGAGACACACCTGCGCGGCCAACCCGCCTGCGTCGTGCTCTTTGGCCCCATGTTCCCGAGACACACCAGCGCAGCCAGCCCGCCTGCATCGTGCTTCTCGGCCGCGTAATGCCCGAGACACACCAGCGTGTCCAGCCCGCCTGCGTCGTGCTCCTCGGCCCCGCGCTGCCCGAGACACACCTGCGCGGTATGCCCGTATGTGTCGTGCTCCTCGGCCCCGCGCTGCCCGAGACACACCTGCGCGGTATGCCCGTATGTGTCGTGCTCCTCGGCCCCACGCTGCCCGAGACACACCTGCGCGGTATGCCCGTATGTGTCGTGCTCCTCGGCCCCGCGCTGCCCGAGACACACCTGCGCGGTATGCCCGTATGTGTCGTGCTCCTCGACCCCACGTTGCCCGAGGCACACCTGCGCGGCCTGCCCGCCTGCGTCATGCCTCGGCCCTCGGCTCCTCGGCCCTCGGCCCTCGGCCACACCTTGCCCGAGGCCTCCTCGGCCACAGCATGCCCGAGACTTCCCCAGCGCAGCCAGCCCGCCTGCGTCGTGCTCCTCGACCGCGTAATGCCCGAGACACACCAACGCGTCCAGCCCGCCTACGTCGTGCTCCTTGGCCCCATGTTCCCGAGACACACCAGCGCAGCCAGCCCGCCTGCGTCGTGCTCCTCGGCCGCGTAATGCCCGAGACACACCAGCGCATCCAACCCGCCTGCGTCGTGCTCCTCGGCCGCGTAATGCCCGAGACACACCAGCGCGTCCAGCCCGCCTGCGTCGTGCTCCTCGGCCCCTCGGCTCCATTCTCCCCGAAGCTGCGTCCGCACGGCCAGCCCACCTGAAGACAGAAGCCATGCATCGGACTCCCCTTGCGTGACAACCGACGCATCGCTCCTTTCGGGGGGGGAATATGATAAGGGTAAAAATGGCGACGTGACGCGCCACGACATCAGCCACTCCAGGTGGACGCACTGCCCGAGGAAGAAAGCATTAATGCCGACTTAATGTGCGCCAACGTCACCAGCTCTCAGCCAACAACCTCAGCATTTGACGTCATGCGCTCGACCGAGGCAAAGGAGCACGTCGACCGAGGCGTGCCCATACCCTGCGGCAGCCCGGTTCTCCACGCAACCTCAGTGGCAATGTCAGACGCCACGAGAGGTACTGTCCTGCCCCTGCAAGCAGCCACATCAGGTAACATCAAACTCATCTATAAATACCCCAGAGTTCTAAACGAACGGGGGAGGAGAGTGGGGGGGAGACGAACTCCCTCAGACACAAAACACTCAGAGGCTCTTCTTCTGCCTCATCCACAACCCCCTCCACACCGCTGACCTGATCGTCGGAGGGGTCGGGCCGAGCTCCCGGCCCGACCTGTGTGCAAGTGCGAAGGACGGGATCGCCCCTTCCCAATGCTGCAGCGGAGCTTCCTCCCGACCCGACCTCCCGTGCTCGGCCGCCGGGAGACCCCGAGGGACGCCTCCCGAGATCCCCCACATTCGGACCCCCGAACCGAGCCGCGTCGGCCCCGAGGCCACGGCTTAAACAGTTGCACACCGCAACAACAATAGATGAGTGGTTTTTTATAAGTCAATTAATGCTTCCAACAAAATTCAAGATACAAACTATATTGAAAACCTAATGGACAGCGTAGTAGAAGAAATCGAGCCACAGTACATTATTCAAATAGTCACCAATGATATAGCAAATTTCAAGAAAGTCGATTTATAATTGAAAAAAAAAACATTGTTTTGGACTCCATGTGCAACTCATTATATGGATCTAATGCTGAAGGATATTAGTGAGTTACCATCAATTAGCAAGTGTGTAATTCAAGCACAGTTGATCATAAAGTTTATATATAATCATCATTAGATCCACTCTTTGATGCAAAAGTATCTAAATGGTGAGATACTCATATCTAGAGTCATTCGGTTTGCTATAAATTTTATTGCCTTAAAGTCAATACAGTACAAGAGGCAAGGCCTCAAGGCAATGATCACTTCACAGGAATGGTCCAATTCCGGGTATTCAAAATCGAGCGATGGAAAAAAGATAAAAAAAGACTTCTTTCTTCTAGATTTTAGGATACGGTAAATGAAATCATAATAGGAGTGAAACCATCTTACGTTATCCTCCGTAAAGTCGATATGGACAAGCGCCTCCAAATGTCTTATCCTAAACATATGTTGATTATATCAAAGAGGAGGTCAAGAAAACATTTAAAGATGATTTTGAGATCGAACAATACTTACAGAACATAGATCACAAGATTAAAGTTCATATGGACCAAGATATCCATAATATAGATAAATTCATGTTCAGTGTAATTTAATTCATAATTTTTTTAATATTTAAAACATTCTTACTAACAAAATTATTTGTCTTATAGCATATTATCTAAATCCAACCACTCAATTTCGGTATAGTCTTGAAACACGATCAGATTTATTGTTGACACTAAAAAATGTTATATATCGACTCTTGTCAAACACTACCGATGTAGTTGATAGAGGGTCAATTATTCCGAAAAACAATTCGTTCATTTTCCAACATTGTAGGTGTATTATGTCATTACAATATAGCTCTTAGTGAGAAAAAAATACACACATGTTGATTATAAACTATATTTGATATTAATTATTTACTATGCTATTAAAGTCTTATTTATATCTTTTTGTAGTCGAGTGGTGGCTACAATTTGGAGAGGACGCACTAAATTTAAGGAAGGTTGTCATCCATGTACTTTTGTAGACGACAACATCTAATGATTGCAAACATAATTGGTCAACGTTTACATTGATTCACACGAAGGTAAGCAACAGACTTTCGTATAAACAGTTGGAGAAACTAGTATATGTCCACTATAACATGTGGCTAAGGCTGCGGTGTGCTAAGCCAGACAAGGAGTCAGAGGAAACAAAGATTGATCCCATCGACCTCCAATTCTATAATGAAGATTCAGAGCCAATGTTGGAGTGGGTCGAAGCAGCGGAAAACCAAGAGGATCCTCTATTTGATGAGGCAGGAGATCCTCCACGTCCTTTACATTATATCACCAAAGCAATAGAAGAAGAGGAAGCACATCCCTAGTAGGAGGAAGATCTCCCTCGATCAGAATGTAACGAAAGGAGCCGAACAACATTGAGTCAGCGTACTCAAGGAACTAGAGACACCCAACTATCACAGTCGTCCGCCCAGCGTGAATAGGTAAAGGCAAAGGGGAAGGTAGTAGCATCGGTTGCACAGTTGAAAAAAATTGAGTCAGGTGACAAGACACCTCACCAATCACATTCAACCACCCGTTTGGTCTAGAGACATGACAACGATATGGACAACAGTGCCTCAATCAATGATGGCGGCAACACCAGGGAGTTGATGGTCCCGTCTACACAATTTGAGGGTGGTGCATGGCCTGATGAGTAGTATTTTACACATGCCACCCAAGATTCAGATCATAGAGCTCAACGAGGTACTTGTCAAGTTTATACATGAAAGGGGAAAATAGTATATTTTGAACATATGCAATAGAGCCTACACAACGTAGACAGAGCAAAGCTCATCATATTTACAGTTGTCGAATTATGGAGAATCTTACGACCAACAACAGTACAGCGATAGTTGGTCATACTTCTCCGGCCAGCAATACAATGATCAATCTTATGACATAGAGCAGTAGATCAATGGCAAAAGTAGAAGTTCTGACATTCTCCATGCTCCGCACCAAAACATGCCACAATCGTCCTTGCCTCAAGAGCTACCTCGAACAATTTCAATATATCAGTATACTATGTCATAGGATCAATTTCACATGTGGTTCACGTTGATCAAACTACGACCATCACCACATTGATGCAACAATGGCATACGATATATCAGTATACTATGTCATGGGATCAATTTCAAGGTTAAGTTCGAAAAACATATCAACTTGATATGGTTTTATCAAATTGATATATAGATACATAAGATCGAGGACCCCGATCCATCGCCCGTGGAATCTCATCATTCTTTTTTGTGGTAGAATCAGATATATCCATCGATTGATTACTTAATTCGTTTAAATCTTGAAGTTTAAATTGTTTAAAAAATAATCTAACAATTCAAATCATTTCTCTGTAGATAATTCAATATTAACGTAAGAACGATCTAGAATATACCACAAAGCTACTCCTCAAAACTCAAAAAAATATCACTATTTTTTCTTAATTTAAATTATTTTTTTTGAAATTAAACTAAATTTATATGTAAAAAGACTTCTTTCTTCTAGATTTTAAGATACGGTAAATGAAATCATAATAGGAGTGAATCATATTCTAACCTTTTTTTATTTTTCAAGTATTTTGGAGCTATTTTCGATAATTTTACTGTGCCATTGGTATGTCCCAATGTATCGACATATGATACATCGATACACCTCGGTACATACCATACTGATAGCTGATCGATACACTGGTATAGACTAGTAAGGTAAACCTTACTCATACCTTATGTTGTCCTCCGTAAGGTCGATATTGACAAACGCCTCCAAATGCCTTATCTTAGACATATGTTGATTATAGCAAACGAGGAGATCAAGAAAGCATTTAAATATGATTTTAAGGTCAAGCAATACTTACGGATCATAGATCACAAGATTATAGTTCATACGGACCAAGATATCCATAATATAGATAAATTCATGTTCAGTGTAATTTAATTCATAATTTTTTAATATTTAAAACATTCTTACTAACGAAATTATTTGCCTTGTAGCATATTATCTAAATCCAACCACTCAATTTCGGTATAATATTGAAACGCGATCAGATTTATTGTCGACACTTAAAAATGTTATATATCGACCCTTGTCAAACACTACCAATGTAGTTGATGCTATTATGGAGGGTCAATTATTCCGTAAAACAATTCATTCATTCTCCAACGATGTAGGTGTATTATGTCGTTACAATATGGATCTTAGTGAGGAAAAATTACACACATGTTGATTATAAACTACATTTGATATTAATTATTTATACACAAAGGTCCGCAACATACTTTCGTATAGACAGTTGGAGAAACTGGTATATGTTCACTATAACATATGGCTAAGGTTGTGGTGTGCTAAGCCGGCCAAGGAGTCAGAGGAAACAGAGATTGATCCCATCGACCTCCAATTCTACAACGAAGATTCAGAGCTGATGTTGGAGTGGGTCGAAGCAGCGGAAAACCAAGAGGATCCTCTATTTGATGAGGCAAGAGATCCTCCACGTCCTTTGTGTTATATCATCGAAGCAATAGAAGAAGAGGAAGCACATCCCTAGTCGGAGGAAGATCTCCGTCGATCAGAATGTAACGAAAGGAGCTGAACAACATTGAGTCAGAGTACTCGACGAACTAGAGACACCCAACCGCCACAGTCGTCTGCCCAGCGTGCATAGGTAAAGGTAAAGGGGAAGATAATAGCATCGGTCGCACAGTTGGAAAAAATCGAGTCAGGCAAACGAGACACCTTACCAATCGCATTCAACCACCCGCTTGGTCTAGAGATATAACAACAACATGGACAGCAGTAACTCGATCAATGATGGCGGCAACGCCAGGGAGTTAATGGTCCCATTTACACAATTTCAGGGTGGTGCATGGACCGATGAGCAGTTTTTTACACATGCCTCCTAAGATTCATATCATGGAGCTCGAAGAGGTATTTGTCAAGTTTATACATGAAAGGAGAAGGTAGTAGATTTTAAACAGATGCAATAGAGCCTACACGACGTAGACAGAGCAAAGCTCATCATATTCACAGTCATCGTATTATGGAGAATCTTACGACCAACAACAGTACAGCGATAGTTGGCCATACTTCTCTAGGCAACAATACGGTGATCAATCTTATGACATGGAGCAGTAGATCAATAGCGATTCTAACATTCTCTATGCACCGTCCAAAACATGCCACGATCGTCCTTGCCTCGGGAGCCGCCTCGGACATATATGATTCACGCCGATCAAACTACGACCATCACCACATTGATACAACAATGACATACGATGTATCAGTATACTATGTCATGGGATCAATTTCAAAATTAGGTTCGACAAATATATCAAATTGATATATAAATACATAAGATCGAGGAACCCGATCCATCCCCCATAAAATCTCATCATTCTTTTTGGTGGTAGAACCAAGTATATCCATCGATTAATCACTTAATTCATTTAAATCTTAAAGTTTAAATTGTTTAAAAAATAATCTAACAATTCAAATCATTTCTTTATAGATAATTCAATATTAACGTAAGAACGATCTAGAACATACCACAAAGCTACTCCTCAAAACTCGAAAAAAATAACACTATTTTTTCCTAATTTAAATTATTTTTTTCTGAAATTATACTAAATTTATATTTATTTCCAATTTAAAAATCATATTCTAACTTTTTTTATTTTCAAGTATTTTTGGAACTATTTTCAGTAATTTTACTGTACCATTGGTATGCCCAGATGTATCGACATATGATACATCGGTATGTCTTTGTACATACCGTATAGATAGCTGATCGATACACCAGTATAGACTAGTAAAGTAAACCTTACTCATAATTGTAACAATTGAAGCATTCAAGCTTCATTGAGAGTGACACATAGTAGCTACGTGATCTTGCCACTAAAATAGTTACATTTGAATATACCCATCAGTTATCTACAAAGCATAAAACCGAGGCGAGCAACAGATTCTCGGTCCAATAGTCATACTAACTATAGTGAGAATGAGGTAACTCACCATTCCAAACTCCTCTGCATCCCAACTGCATAGGATTATTGTCCTTCGAGGTCTCCAGCCAGAGCGCAACAAGCTCCCGTAACGGCGAGCAACATCAAGAAATGCAGCTGTTCCACTATTGGGGTCCACAGCACCAAATGTCCATGCATCTCTGTGGTTGCCAAGGATAACATAACGATCTGGCTCCTCACTTCCCCTTATGACACCGAAAACATTCTGAATCTTTGCCAACTTCTTATCTTCCTTAACAACCATAAAGGGATAAAAAGGTAGTGCAAATACCAAAGGCAACGTGTCTCTCCAAGCGCGAGGCATCTGGGGCCCACCCAGGGTCCTCAGAATCTCCATCGCCACAGCCTCGGCCACCGGTATCGACGGAATCTTGGGGAACCTCCGCCTCACGTAAGGTATGCTTCCACAAGAAAGGTTCCACGTCAGAATAACAACAGATCAGACAAAATAAATTTTACCGCAGAGAAACATAACTAGAAAACAGGAGATCATGAAAGACAAAGTTGTAGCATTTGCAACACACACAAGTCAACAAAGGTTCAGAAGCTGCAATTTGAAGAAAACATTAGACACGTGGGGTCACATATAATGTACCCACTAAAGCACAATGCTAAGATACATTATAGATGATAAAGACGGGTCATTCATTCATTGATACTAGTATCTTACATGTGTTTTGGCTGAATAAGACACATGAAGCCACCTCAAACAAGACATTTAATTGTTTGAATGCACCTCTAAGATGGGACCATGTCATCCTGGTTGGACCCTGTGCCCCAGTAAGCTAAGGTTCCAACTCGTCATAAAATTTGAAGTTTTCTGCAACATAAATTCATCATATACCAAATAGTTTTGATGGACCATCTGGTAAAGTAGAACATCATAAACTGGAAAGAAGAATATGTTGATCTTATCACTGCATCATTTGGACATCTTCATATGGAATATGGGACCACAAGAAAGGGGTATCTAACCATTAGCTACTGCGATAGCTACTGCGAAACAATCAAGTGAGATGATGGCAACATCATACCAATCCACGTATTTGTGACAAGGACAAGCATTCATACTCATACAACTCGGTATACTTAGATTGTGTTGACCTGATACACGACAGAATTAGTACAAACAACACCTTTTCAGACCTATTAGCCATTGATTTCTCAAGGCGTTGGACCGCATACATCAGCCAAAGATTGCATATGGTTCGGAGGAGTCGGAAGGGACGTCATCAGTAAGAGAATTCAGCTAGATATAAAAGGAAACCGACGGCTGATACGTGTGGGAGAAGGAACGACCATCTACAACCGTCAAACTGTGGCAGATTAAAACCATGGACGGCCGAGATTACCTGATAGGTGAGGTTGACCAGCGTGGGGCCCGGTCCGACGCCGCTGTCCTCCGCCAAAGGCAACGCGTCACTCCAAGCGCGAGGCATCGGGGGCCCACCCAGGATCCTCAAAATCTCCATCGCCACAGCCTCCGCCACCGGCATCGACGGAATCTTGGGGAACCTCCGCCTCACCTCCTCCTCGTCGGCGTCAAGCCTCTCGCCCCCACCGTCGTCCGGCGCAGCGGCGGCGGAAGGAGCCGCCCACCCGGGGGTCAGCGGATCGCCGACCCCGCCGAGCAACACGGTCCCCCTCTCGACTCCACCGCGGTCGGCCGCCTTAAACATCAGCACAGCCACCGCGCCTCTCGCCGCGGCCCTCACAACCACCGCACCCCGGTACCCGCCGCCGCGTCGCACGATCACGACGCAGCCCTTGACGTCGACACCAAGCCGGTCGAGCGCCCGGTAGTCCTCCTCCCGGCCATAATTGATGAACACCCCGGGGGCCATGGCGGCGCCTGAGGGGGAGTAGGCGTGGTACGGCGGCACGGCGGCGCCCTCGGGGTCTGCGGGCTCAGCAAGGGGAAGTGGCCTCAGGAGGGCGCCGTCAGGGCGGAGGAGAGCGAGGGAGGCGGAGGCGGGGTAGGAGAGGAGCGGGTAGTAGTCGGCCACGAGGGTCCGGAGGCCGGCGGAGCGGAGGTGGGCGAGGACGTAGGAGGCGGCGTGGGCCGCGGAAGGGGTGCCGGCTAGGTGGGGGCGGAGGGTGAGGGTGCGGAGGTGGGCTGCGATGCTAGCATTGGCGCTGGGGGAGAGGGAGAGGAAGAGGCGGTGAGGATCGCTGAGGGAGTCCGCGGGGGCATTGCGGGAAGAAGGCGGAGGAGAAGGAAGAGGGGAGGGTTTATTCCGGGAAGGGGTAAGGGAGAGGTATAAGAGAAAGAAGAAGAGAAGGACGAGGGAGAGGAAAGAGAGGACGGCTCGGTGGGCGTGGGGGTGTTTGGGAGGGAGCGGCGGGCGCATTCCGTGAAGAGAGACGGGGACGAAGTCGGAGGGTGGCGATGAAGGCGGATGGGTTTTCGCTTTCAGCATCATTATGAAATGAAGTGGAAATACCGATAACTTCTTTGGCCCGGTGGGAATCGAATAGGAGAAACCCGAGGGATGGATGCGGAAACCAATAATTGCCGCGCCTATACTTTTCCGTGGCGTAAGGTCGCGACTGATTCCTCGCTCGAGTAGTATCACGTAGCAGCAAACTTGTGGTTTGAACTATCCGATATTATTTTAGCCGCCCAGTTTTTTAACGTGACAAATGGGAAGTGCCATTTTAATTATTGATGTTGAAGATGCCTGCAAGTAAATAATACTAGTAATAAATTTACATGCATACATTCACTTTACTGTTATTTAAAATGAAAGCAATATAAAGGAAAGGAGATGCTAATTAATGTTTGAAGAAAAATGAAAATTTTAAAAAAAATTTGTCAATCCAATTTTGGAGGAGATGCAATGCTTAACAAATTTGTCAATTTGGGCTTTAGAGGCTTCAAGCTGTGTTGTCTTCTCCCTCCTTCTTTTTCTTACTATTTTAACTTCCATGAATCCCATGTCAACAGTACAATTCTACTAGGATAAGGGGAAGGCCATAATAGAATAGTAAGAAACACTAGAGAAGGAAAAGAAATGTTCAAGTAGGAATCGATGTTTAAACAGGCAACAACAGAGTCACAAGTCGGCAATAACGCGCTTCTGCAATGCTAGAACCAGGGTCATCGAAGAAAAGTGGGTACGTACTAACATATCTATGACTTCAATAGGTTCCATCCACTTAACTCGGTTGAATCATCCGCAATATCTGCATGAAAACCGTGTCCCATGCTCAAAGAGACAAGGAGAATGATACTTGCTTAAAATTTAATCAAGCAAACATCATCTGGATACATAATAGACTGACCACGCCGCTATACTGCAGAAAAAGAATTTGACAACATTAAGACATCTGCCATAAGACTTGAGAATTAACTCAGAATCAAGATTTGTTAAAATGGTAATAAGACAGACTGACCAGCCAGCCATACCAACATGTCTTATCAGCAGCAGGCTTGCTTGAATAGATCCAAGCGGCAGATACATGCAGCAAGAGAGGGGAGTCCAGCATAAAATTTCCAACATAATGGATCATCAAAAAGCTACTCTAGGTGAGACAGCTAGCCGCTTCACAATTTCTACCACGAGCCACAAACATGTGGGCTCTCCAAAAACTAAGCATGTTCACTGGGGAATACAAGCCGCTTTAGCGAGAACATTGATCATGGACAGCAAATACATGCAATCGCCAATGATCAGGAGATGCAATGCTTAACAAATTTGTCAATTTGGGCTTTAGAGGCTTCAACAGTACAATTCTAGGGTAAGGGGAAGGCAATAGAATTGTAAGAAACACTAGCAATCGATGTTTAGACAGGCAACAACAGAGTCACGAGTCGGCAATAACGTGCTTCTGCAATGCTAGAACCAGGGTCATCGTCATCGAAGAAAAGTGGGTACGTACTTGCATATCTATGACTTCAATAGGGGTTCCATCCACTTAACTCGGTTGAATCATTCGCAATATCTGCATGAAAACCCTGCGTCGGGAATGATGTCCATGCTCAAAGAGACAAGGAGAATGATACTTGCTTAA
Organism: Musa itinerans; assembly: GCA_001649415.1. Classification (NCBI taxonomy): domain Eukaryota; kingdom Viridiplantae; phylum Streptophyta; class Magnoliopsida; order Zingiberales; family Musaceae; genus Musa; species Musa itinerans. The sequence continues at coordinate 237,212 of LVTN01000004.1, forward strand.
AATTTAATCAAGCAAACATCATCTGGATACATAATATAGACTGACCACGCCGCTATACTGCACAAAAATAATTTGACAACATTAAGACATCCGCCATAGGCCTTCGGAATTAACTCAGAATCAAGATTTGTTAAAATGGTAACAAGACTGACCAGCCAGCCATACCAACATGTCTTTTCAGCAGCAGGCTTGCTTGAATAGATACAGGCGGCAGATACATGCAGCAATAGAGAGGAGTCCAGCATAAAATTTCCAACATAATGGATCATCAAAAAGCTACTCTAGGTGAGACAGCTAGCCGCTTCACAATTTCTACCACGAGCCACAAACATGTGGGCTCTCCAAAAACTAAGCATGTTCACTGGGGAATACAAGCCGCTTTAGCGAGAACATTGATCATGGACAGCAAATACATGCAATCGCCAATGATCATGTTGGTGTGATGTTAGCAATAAAAGCACCATCAGTATATTTGAGACGCCTTAGCAATGCTCCACTCAGACGAGGGATCAAAACAGCATCAGGAATGCCTAATGCGTCATCAGTATCCACTGAGGTGTTAATCGACTGCTTGGGCACATCATTGTCGCAGCATAAACAGTTGAGGGCCACATTTAAGCCAGCTGACATAGGTTCAGTGGTAAAGCTGCAGAAAACCACCAAAATTTAAATCCTTGTTTTATAGAAATTACAGCAGCAGCATATAGCACAAATGTTCCTAAGAGTATCAAGTAGTAGAACAATGTAGCCAGAAAAAGGTCGTGTTATGGGGGGATTCTTAACATACGTGGACTCGAAACTCCTCCCATCAGAGCTCATTGCTGCACAGATACCACAAACAATCCATGGTGGAAGAACTGTATCTTTTATTTCGATGCTGTAACAAATACCTCTAGCAGATGAACCAGAAATGGTTTCAAAATCTTCAGTATCTGACCCACATGAAGAAGGAATGACCATATCAGCTTTCCTAATCTCCTTGCATCTCACCTAAAAAGTTTAACCAGTAAGCCTTTTGGATCTGGATACGTAGCAACAGCACATTCTACTATCTATATTGCTATCTCTTAACCGTAATTACATGCACTCACCTCCGGAACATGGAAAGAGGCATTCAGGAAAGGGACAGGTGCATGTAACACAGGAACATCACAACCATTAAAGGAATTCAGAAAAAACCTGAACAGCAAGTGGTAAGTAAAAAAAAAAAATGTAAATGAGAAATAGGAATCAAGAAAGAAAAAGTTGCATTAAAACAAATTCTGCAATTGTAAAACCTTGAAGGTTTATTATTATCTCGTATACCTATAATTTAACAAGAAATCATACAAGGCATGCACTTGCTTGTTTCCACTAAACGAGAGGACGGATTGAGGAGTGTTGTCCACATCGGACAAAGATTCCAAATGGAACGCCTGCATAGGTGAAGCATATATTAGCAAAATAATGTGTGAAAAATTAGATAGATAGAAATACCCTATGAAGCCAAATAAAGGAGAAGCTATATTGAAACCTGGCCCAAGTTTCGCTTCTCAATTTCCATAAGTTCAACCAAGTCATCCTCAGTAGCTTGTTCCACTTCAGCATGACAAAGTGGCATAGCAAAACTTACACTCTGATTCAAGAATAGTAAAATGTAAAGAATGATCAGGAAACGACCCTACAAATGCAAGGGTTCCTAATTAACCGAAAAAGGATGGACATAAGCCATAAAACCAACAAAGTTTTATAATTTTCTGTATTCAGCAAGACACCGGTCTTCTATTAAAGCCAAACCATAGAAACAACAAATGTGCTATATTAATTTCAAGATATCACCATAGTTGGAGATCCAACATATGAATTCACAAAGCATCACAGGTAACATATGGATTCAATTTACATATTTATTTCTAGCTTTCATCAGAGAGTGCCATCGTAAAGCAAGTAGAGGTACGAGTTGGATGACAGGCTACTTCACCGACCATCACTTCTTTGTTTCTGAAGACAGTAGTCAATAGTAGAGTGTCAAACTTACACAGTATGCTAACATGACACAACTTCAAACGATTGTCTATTAAAAGACTTCAGAACAATTGGTTACACATGTTGACTTTAGACAAGTGAAAATGCTTCTGAAAACAAGGAGAATATTGCTTCTCAACCATTCAAGAAGACCAAGAGGGAACAAATGGCAAGGCAGACCAATCGCGCATAAAGGTTGCACATGAACATTACCCAAAACTTACAGCACCAAAAAGATCGAGCATACTTAGCAATCAACAATAAATTTAACACTAATCCTCTAAACAAAGTTGTAATTTCTCAGCAAGAGCAGAATTAGGTAAGTGAGAAACAAACCTAAAAACCTAAAAGCCTCTTTGGCTGGTACTTTTACATATTCATCGTATTTTAAGCTTCATGAGACCATGAAGTAAAATCCTCGATTTTCCCTTAAACTGGAATATGAAGTGACCGAACTCCAAAGTACAAAGTATTTTCATCTCACAGTCAAGATGAAACGAAATTCAAAGCCCTTAAATATAACAATTACATAAATAATATCTGAAAAAGATAGAAGACCACAGCTAGATTAACACGATGCGAAGACCAAAATAAGCATTACCATGACAGCCACACCTAAAACATAGAGTTAAGGCATACATATTTATGAAGAAAATAGAGACAGGAATATTGAAGCACCTGCATAAGCTATATGGACAACATTATACTTCCAGGATTGCTAAGTAACCAAGAGAATTGGATACAGATAACTGTCTATTGAATCAGCTTCGACTACCTTTATCAGCTATTATGAAAGAGAAAATTCAGGACAAACCAACTCCAAATTCCATCTCTCAAACTAGTGTTAGTTAAGAAAGAAGCATTGTAGCACTCACCATTTCACCGAGGACGACGAAACCAACCGCAGAGTGGTTTTTAAGGTAAAATCACAAGGTACTCTTGAACCTGGAATCTCAAATTCAGAAAAAGAACTGCTTGAAGAATTCGTAGGAAAACCACCAACTTTTCCAGAAGAGACAGCCAATGAAACTGAGGTGGAAGGAATTTCACGAGCTACCAACCCTCTAAGTGCTTTTTCCTAGCAAACATATTCGATCAACAAACCATGCAATGATAGCAAAATAAGACTTTGCATCACAAACCAAAAAGAGTACCAACATCTGGGGAAAATCTACCATATCAATTTTGGAACAATTGGTCAGATTCTCATCTCCCATATGAAGCTGAACAACATTGCGCAACACATTTTGGCGACACTTTTCAATCGTCCGAAAACCTTGTTCACTTATGTCTCTGGCGGATTGGTCAGATCCTTCAGATTTGTTAATGAGGCTAGGATTTTCACTGCAATCAAGGGGGAAAAATTTACCACCATTAAAATAATAATATAACAGTGCGAGCAAAAAATATTCATATTGGGTTAGCCCCAAGTAGATCAAAGGAACACCGCAAAATCGATGGTTCGCCCTCTGCTGGTAAAGAAGCAGCAGGACTAGGAACATCATTAGAAAATCCACTGATAGTGGAAGACACCTGTTTTAGAGAGTTAAAATAAACACCACATTAGTCAGAAGAACTCTCATCACAAAATACTTCAATATTAGTGCATGAAAAACATAATTCAACAACTTTCCAACCTTGGCCTTCTCATCTCCATTAAATACTCTGCATCTCTCACTTGACTTTTTAACAGGATAGACCACATTGACACGCGTAGTAATGTACCTTGGAATTTTTAATTGTTCGCTTCTCCTGATCGCATTACTGCTTCTCCTGATCGCATTACTCTTTACACTACCAAACATGCACCAAACAGTCAGCAAAGTGATGTAAAAGAAAATACATGACTGATATTAATCTACCTGTCTGAGGCCAGCAAAGGAGGCAAGGTTTTTTCACCAATCACCTGAGCATTCCTCCGCTTCAACTGTTCCCCCTGCCACATATGCATGGCAATTAATATAAGTGAACTATTTCAATTCTCGATCAAAAATGACATGAGGTTCAACATTAAATAACTATTTATTCCATCGTTTGACCATATTGAGAACTAAACACTGCAAGATATCCTGAATCACCATCACTGCTACTTGTTTCCTAGAACATAGATATATCAAGTGCTTCATTTCTGCAACTTATGTCCCCTGTATCAATCAAACATTAAACTTACAGGCATTTCCTTCATCCACCACTCTACAATGTCATATTTACTTCCAATTTAAATCCTATTAAGCATTCTGCCACACCATTTTTATAAAAGAAAACCTTTAACAGATAGCCACTGCAACCTTTTCAGAGGTCAAAATTAGAAAATTTATAGCATGACATTTTGTTATTCATTAAGATAAATCTTGATTCCCAAGCTGCATCGAGCAGTAAGCCTATTTTACCAAGTGTAACATCAGCATTCTAGTCATGTGATTACTTCTGCAGAAACATGAGTTGGAAAATACAAAATAACCAATAGGGACTATATAATGAAGATTTTCCATGAAGACCTGGTCATACTTGCAACATTGGTACCACCATAGGAATGAGTTATGAAGAATGCAATGGATAAGGACAAAATCAATTAGATTGGATCAGCGAGATCAGAATTAGCTGAGGAAATAGCTTAAAAGATCAAATTATTAATTTGAAAGGCAAAAAATTATAGAACATAAAAAAATTAAGAGCATAAAAATATATCGTGTTAAAATATTCTTATACCCAACATATAACATAAGATATCTAGCTTTCCAGAGAGGCACATTAAATTGAAATATAAGCAGTAGAAAGTCTGAAAATAATGAACAAATCATAAAAGAATAGTTAAGCTATACTTGTCCGGACTTATGTATATACAATGGCTTATCTAATAAACATATATATTATATATATCATACATATATGTATTAGATAACCATTATATACATTATATAAAAGACTCGAAACTTCTCCACTTCCAATTTTGATTGTATCAATTGGTCCTTCTATGGCCGCAATGATTTTTTAATCACCATGCAATTGATGTGTGGGGTAATGCTAAGGATATTTTTAAACATAAATGTAATGAGAGCATATGTTTTAGTACAATTTTGCATCTCAAGATAACTCCTTTATGTAATCGTCCTTATTTGAAATTAAGGGTTATGTTCTACTTCTTTTCTCTCACTGTATCCTTCGTCTGTGTTATATGGTGATGAACAACAAATATTGTAAGAATGACAGGAGACAAAAAAAAAAAAAAGTGAAATTCGGCTGTAGCAACTAGCAAATGAATAGTAATAGTATCTAATACTCCATTGCAGAGTCAGCATTTTATCTTGTATCCATGGTGCGCTTTCCTCTTCTTCTCCTTCCCCTCACACTTGCCTTTTATTTCCCTACTTTTGGGGTGGTCAAATTGGTTATAAGTTCCCAGGTCAACTGATTGATGTTGATTTTGATCAATCTTTAACTGGTTTCAACCAATTTCTGACTATGGACAAGAGAGATGGGCTAAAATTGGATAGGTTTGGATGCCGATGAACTTTAGGTGCGTCATATTAGTAATGGCCAACAGCATGAGATATGGAACTCATACACTGGACTAAAAAAGAGTGAATTTAGTGGACCTACTAAAAGCAAAAACACATAACATCACGACACCTAAAACTATCCACTACCCACATATTCATAAAGTAATTTGGCAATGCAAGATAACAAAGGCAGTGGCACACAACTATTTAAGAAAATCAAGATTAGTTAGAATAACATAAAATTTCTAGATATAACTGCAATAGATTGGTAGAATATCGGTCAATCCGTTCTTCATGATCTACATTCCTGCTTGACTGAAATTCACTACTCATTGGAAATTTCTTATGGACGTTTCTTGTCAGTTATATACAGCTCCATCTTGTTCTAATGAGCGCTAAATCAATCATCTAATTTGAATGGCCAGTGAAGCAAGCTGCCATAATTTCTGCAGTGTAATTAGAAGTTCCTACTTTCATCTCTCCAGTAGGTCTATGATACTAACCCCTTCCAGCCAGCAGTATCACTTTTTGTTCATATATTAATTGGCAGTATCCCTTTTTTCACTAATATTTCAATTAAACCCAAGCCACTATATTTCTGCATCTAGTAAATGGATCAAGTTCTATATCGTATGTTCAACTGAGATGATACAGAAAATACTAGAAGCATTTAGACCAAACCATGTCTAAATGAAAATGCCACACATAATACAAAAGAAGAAATATATGTGAATGCAAGAAGAACAAAGAAAACAAATATATATCTAAGACCAAACCAGAACAACAGAAGATCTGAATAATAATAATGACAAGATAAAGGAAAAAAGAATCCTGGTTGACGATGACACCGCTAAAGAAAGAATATTAGCAATAATATCCGCAACTTAAACTTTGAGATCTATGATAATAATCGGCTTGAGGTATCCATGTGAATGTCTTCTCTTTTTTTTTCATGGCGTAATGCTTTACAAGAATAAAAATGGAGGGTTGTGAAAGAAATTTACCCTGAGTTCTGAAGGGGTCTTCCTCTTCTTCGTCACACCAGAATTGGCTGCCCCAGGTGGCAAAGAATTGGAGGTAGATTCAACAACTGCAGCTTGGGCCATCACCCTCTGCTTCTATAGCTGCATTCCTCTAGTCCAACAACCCCCCACCCCACCCTACCCTAAAAGAAAGTAGACCAGTTTCAGTCTGAAACTACCAAAACATCATCGTAAGCAAAGAAATAGTTTGATCATTGCAAGACACCTTGTTTCAGAGAATGGAATCAAGAATTCCACTCAAAAGTCCGTTAACAAACCGAAAATCTTAATCAAGAACCTATCGGATCGGCATCAAGAAACCATTACCCTCGGCTTCTACAGCCGCATGTCTCTTCTCCAACAAAGCCCCGACCGACGAGAAAGTAGACCAAATAACTAATGACAACCAAAGAAATAGTTCGATCATTAAAAGACACCTCGTTTCTAAGAAAGAAATCAATCAAATCCCCTAACAAACCGAAACCCTAATCAGGAACGTATCGGGTCGGCGTCAAGAAACCATTACCCTCCGCGTCTATAGCCCACATGTCTCTTCCCCTAAAACTCCCCACACACAAGAAAGCAGACCAATTTCCAGCCCAATCTGATCGGAGTACAACTCACTTTGAAAGAATCCAACCAAAGAACCCAAACAAAACGAAACCCTAAGGAAGAACCCATGGATCAGCATCAAGAAAACAGATGAATCTCTAGTTTCGATGACGAAAACTAAGAATCGATGAGAGAACAGAAAATTGAACGGCGACTACCTGAGGGAATCAATCCCTTCGATCTTGCAAGATCGAGAAAAGGAGATGCTGAACTGGTGCGGAGATCAGATCGACAACGAAGGCGATAAGGTGGAAAGAAGAGCGGGAAGGGGAAAGAGCGAGGCGGCGAGGTTTTAAAAACGAGAGAGAGAGAGGGAGAGAGAGAGGTGGGGAGGGGGAGGGAGGGAAGTGGGGAAAGGGGGGGAATGATGAAACATTTGGGATATAACAAACGTTGTTTTAGTGGAAGCTGCATTCGCATACACATTTTCGATTACCAGCTATTCCTGCTTGCAATAATATTGAATACATCGTGCAGGACCTTCTACACGATTGTCGTTACTCCAATCACACGGTTGATGGTGTGGGAGAAACTGGTGGAACGGTATCGCTGCGGTTCATACGGATCGGATCGGATTTGGTTCGATCTGGGCATATTGGATTGGGTCAGATCGAATCGGGTGGAGACCAAATCAATTAATGCTAAAATGTTAATACCATCCTAAGATGGCATTAATATTTAAATATTAAAATGTATATTAAACCCCAAGTACTATAAATGTTTTCGTATCGGCTTATGGCACCACCCATCCCTTCTTCTCCTCTTGATATAATGCACAATTATAGATTTAATAGGTTTTAACAAAGTTGTGCATGACTATCTGTAAAAATCAGCCTACTTGAGTTTTGTGTAACTCTTTTAATCGCAAAGCAATCCATCCCTTCATACACAGTCTTATCCTTTATCAAACATCCTCACTTGTCTTGAGTACCATTAAGTTTGGTTGTCAATGTTAGCCATAACTCGAACTCAATTATCTCAACCTTTATGCGCTATATGTTTTGTCTAACTCGTTTGTCCTCGTTGTACCTCTCGTGCTAATGAGTAATTATTTATATGAATATAAATCTGGGATGTTAGCTCAGACTTTTATATGAATATAAATAGGTTCTTCCTTAGGGTTTCGTTTTGTTTGGGTTCTTTGGTTGGATTCTTTCAAAGTGAGTTGTACTCCGATCAGATTGGGCTGGAAATTGGTCTGCTTTCTTGTGTGTGGGGAGTTTTAGGGGAAGAGACATGTGGGCTATAGACACGGAGGGTAATGGTTTCTTGACGCCGACCCGATACGTTCCTGATTAGGGTTTCGGTTTGTTAGGGGATTTGATTGATTTCTTTCTTAGAAACGAGGTGTCTTTTAATGATCGAACTATTTCTTTGGTTGTCATTAGTTATTTGGTCTACTTTCTCGTCGGTCGGGGCTTTTTTGGAGAAGAGACATGTGGCTGTAGAAGCCGAGGGTAATGGTTTCTTGATGCCGATCCGATAGGTTCTTGATTAAGATTTTCGGTTTGTTAACGGACTTTTGAGTGGAATTCTTGATTCCATTCTCTGAAACAAGGTGTCTTGCAATGATCAAACTATTTCTTTGCTTACGATGATGTTTTGGTAGTTTCAGACTGAAACTGGTCTACTTTCTTTTAGGGTGGGGTGGGGTGGGGGGTTGTTGGACTAGAGGAATGCAGCTATAGAAGCAGAGGGTGATGGCCCAAG